>JBAMJV010001834.1:162500-256622 GCA_037951105.1 Echinarachnius parma
GGTGGATGGCATGACCTGATGATTGTAATGTGTTGAGTCATTTAGATTCAAACACTTTTTTTATTTTATGGGTGTACCGTATATTATTCAGCAAAAAGGTAAATTAAGCATGTTGCGTCACTCGAGTCGAGGTTTTAAACCATTATGCCATTTTAACAATTAAGGGGTGTTAACTTTAAAATGTGCATTACGCCTGTTAGGCTACATTCAGAAAAGGTGCGATACATACGCCATTTAGGGTAAATCTCAGAAATGGTGCAATACGCCATTGGTCAATTTTTAAAAAGTGGATACGCCTATTACGCCATTAGAGTCCATTTTTAAAAAGGTGCGATACGCCATTTTTGCCCATTAGGGTCCATTTAAAAAAAGGTGCGATACGCCATTTTTGCCCATTAGGGTCCATTTTTTAAAAGGTGTGACACGGGTGGGTAGCACTTGTGTATGAGAGTGACCCCCCCGGGTAGACGAAATGGTAATAGACGAAATGGTAATAGACTAAATGGATATTAGACCAAATGGTTATAGACCAAACGGTAATTAGACGAATTGCATATAGACCAAGTGAAGAGTAGCCTAACTGAGAATTAGACGAACTGGTATTAGACGAAGTGATAATAGACGAAACGAGGAAAAAAAAAGTAGACGAAGTGACAATTGGTCCATTTGGTGATTAGACGAAACGGCAATTGCCTAAATGGGCATTAGACCTAGTGATGATTAGACCAAATGGGTTGAGACGAAGTGGAGTTAGACGAACTGATGATTAGACCAAGCGGTATTAGACCAAGTGAATATAAACCGCTTCCTGTACCCTACGTGCATGGCGTACATGTTTTTTTTCTTTTTCGGCGGAGGCTGTTTGCCACATATATTCTTCTTGTCTTTGAAAGTGAGCTTAAAGGGATAGTTGAGTTTTGGTAGAGAGGGCGCTAGACTACTTATTTTGTTGTGAGGTAATGAAAAACTGAGTGTAAAATTTGAAAGAGCATAATATTTAGATAATAAAATCATCTTTGTTTGATCAAAATCGGTTCAGAGACGGCTGAGATATCCATAAATATAACAATTTGTAATAAACCTGGGGCCCCAGGTTTATTAGAGAATTTTGAACCAGCCGTTACAAATTCAAAAAAATGCTTCCTCTTTTCCAAAAGTTACAAAATAGGTATTAAATAGTTGTTGGTTATTTCTCTATCTAATCACTATTTCAACAAAGCATCACATGCACAATATTTTATTCAAAATGGTTGAAACCGATGAGTGTTTAGAGAGCGCCCTCTTACGTTTTAACGGCTCTTTTTTTTAATGATAACATGATCTTTACTACGTCATTTGTAATGTTGTGTTCCTTTCTAGTTATAACTATTAGTTTGTAATGTAATGATGCAGGTTTTGGTTACTAAAATTCAGTTTCACCAAAACTCAACTATCCCTTTAATGCGGTCGAAATTAGCTGATTTTCTCCCAAATGTGATGATTCCGCTCAAACATGAGGTCCTTTTAATTGTACCGGACGATAATGTGTGACAAATTTATAAAATTGAATGAAAGTGTTACTTAAAATGGACAAGAAAACCTATAATATAGGTCTTCCCATCCATTTTCAAACAATCGACATTCAATTTCATTAATTGCTTAATTCAATTTCGTCTCGAGAAGTCAGTAACGTGCAATTGCTACATTTGATTTAGTCATTTATTATTTAATTTGGTCAATGACCATTCAACTTTAAAATTTGGTCATTCTATTTTGTCACAATATAAAATAAAAATATAAGCTACTATAGTTCAAATCGTTTTCAGATCTGATATTTATGCTTGCTATCATGTGTAATTTATTTTAAGCCTGTAAATGAGACAAACCACATATTGCGTGCAGTACTATGACATTCAAACACTCGATCGAGGTCGAATTAACAAGCCGCGTTATTTGCTTTCGAGTTAGTAAAGGTTGATTGCTAGCTTCCTGTACCCTACGTGCATGACGTACATTTTTTTTCTTTTCCGGCGGAGGCTGTTTGCCACATACATCCTTCTTGTCTTTGAAAGCGAGCTAAATGTGGCCGAAATTAGCTGATTTTCTCCCAAATGTGATGATTCCGCTCAAATATGAGATCCCTTTTCTCTTCGAATATCACTGTTTCCATAGTACCTTATAATGTACATTCATATAGAATTAAAATTGTAATTACAATTTATATATATTTTTAATGAAATACCAGTACACAAGAAGGCCCTCATACCATTGAGACTCAAGTTACTCGTGGCAGCACGATGTCTAGTCTGAAAGAAAAAAATCGAAAGAGGTTGAACCATGAACCTACTGGTTGAACTAACTCTTTGTTTGCAAACGATTAAGTTACATCCCACATTATTTACTCTCGAGTACAGGACTGTGCAGACGGTTGCGTGACTACACTGTACGCAGCGAGGTCTTCCCACCTCTCTGCTGTACGTGTGCCATAAATATTGTCACCCCTTTGATAATTGTTACTGCCATAGGCGCCGGAAGTGGGGTGGCAGGGGGCGGCCGCCCCCCCCCCCCCCCCCAATCCAAAAAGAGGGGGAGGGTTTGGGAGGGGGTATCCCCCTCCCACAGGGAAGATTTTGCATTTCTAAACTTGAAATGGTGCAATTTGGTGCACTTCATGCCATACCTGTGAAGGAAATTTAGAATCCGAGTTAAACAAAAAAAGAATAAAATGTCTATGCTCTCATCAGATGTTTACAACAAACTGAGATAAACTGTTCGCGCGCGAAGCGCGCAGCGAAAATTGAAAATGGATGTATAAACTAGTTTTTGAACGTCAGCTCATACATTTGATTTTGTCTTTCCCACTCTTTTTTTTTTTTTTGGGGGGGGGGGGGGGGAGGGGGGGCTTTTTTGGGGGGGCAAAATTGCGTTTTGCCCCCCCACTCTTTGGATTGGGGGGGGCGGCCGCCCCCCCTGCCACCCCACTTCCGGCGCCTATGATGTAGACCCCTTTCTTGCATTGTGTGCGCTGATCATCGATGCATGATAGTGACATACATCGATGGTACTGATGCATATCATGATCATTCATGCGAACTCTCCGTGTGGTTTCAAATAGACAATTTCTGTCCACTTTCTCGTGATATCCCATATGGTCTAGAGGTTATGATACGGCGCTCTTAGTGCCGGGGCCTCGGTTCAATTCCGGGTGTGGGAAAAAGCAACAATTTATTTTGTCTTTATTTTATATAGTTACGAACATACTGTCTTTAAGATATTTTTTTTGTTAATGATTGATATGTCAATGGGATCCAGGCATCATAATATTTTAATTACAACACCCTCTGTTATAATGTACTTTTTGAAAGTACTAATTCTTTATAAATGTAAAAATACATTTTTGATTAATTCTAAACACTTTCTTATAATTTCTTATAATATGAGTTCTATGTGTATATTTATGTAACATAGTTTTCTGATATATTGAATGAATACTTGATGATTTGTTTTTATGCCCACAGTTGTAACGCTATAAATGGCTTTCAAATCTATAATGATAATAATACTATTATTAAATTTGATAAGAATTATAATAATAATTATAATACTAATAATTATAATAATAATAATAATACCATTAATATTAATAATAACAATAATAATGGTAATAATATTTATACTACTAATAATACAATTACTACTAGTACTACTACTACTACTACAACTACTACTACTACTACTACTACTACTTCTACTACTACGACTACGACTACTACTACTACTACTACTACTACTACTACTACTACTACTACTACTACTACTACTACTACTACTATTACTACTACTACTACTACTACTACTACTACTACTGATACTACTACTACTACGACTACTACTACTACTACTACTACTACTACTACTACTACTACTACTACTACTACTACGACTACGACTACTACGACGACTACTACTACTTCTACTACTACGACTACTACGACTACTACTACTACCACTATTACTACTACTACTACTACTACTACTACTACTACTACTGATGATAACAATTATAAATTAGGTTTATATAGCGCTTAAAACAGTGTTTCTAAGCGCATTGTTATTACCCTCGGTCATCAGGTACAGGTCAAACCCGTGCAATTATCTTGCGCACCGTCTCAACTCCCTGGGGATCATACTAACCCAGCTGCCCAATGGGCAATGAAGGCTAATTAACACCCGACCAAGAACCCATTTATACTCCTGGGTAGAGAGCAGCAATGTGTATTAATTTTCAACAATAATAATACTAATACAAATAAAAACTGCGTCTAACTAGGTGTAGTTTAGTTTTGGTATAGAGGGCGCTGCACGAAACAATTTTTCTGTGGGATAATGAAAATGAGTGTAAAATCTGAAAGAGCATACAGTTTTAATGGCAGAATAAACTTTATTTGATCAAAATCGGTTCAGAAACGCCAATAAATATATCCGATCGGAATAAATCTGGGCCCCAGATTTATTCGATGATTTGTTTATTGAAATTGAAATTGAAATTGAAATTGAAAAGGTTTTATTGCAAATAATATCAATGGCAGCCAAATGGCTGAATTGCAGATATTTTACAAACAATACATAATTGAAATAACATAAAATAACATTGAAAACGAGGAGCTCCTTAAATTAACAATTAAATATTGAACATAGTATACATAGTACAATTAAACAAGAGAATATACAGGATCACAAAGACGATAAACATTTAACATTTAAATTCAAAAATAAAAATTTGGTTAAGTTGAAATGCAATAACTTATTTATATCTTTTCATGTCTCAAAATTCACCTAACATATTATTCATTATAAGCAAGGGAGAATAACTTTTTAAATATAAATAGCTGTGCACATATAAATATTATGTTCTATATTATTTCATCAAAATTATTTATCATAAAAATGCAATTAAAGCTTATAATTTTCATGTTTATATGTTTTCATGTGCCAGCCTCAACATTCACCTTGCATGTCATTCATTATAGAAAAAGGGTAAAATAACTTTTTGAATATAAATAACTATGCACATTTATATATTCTGTGTTTTATAGTATTTCATCAACATCATTCATCTTAAAAATACAATTAAGGCAACTATATTAAATACAATATTTTACAAAAGAGAAAATCTACTATTGTGTAAATCCAATCATTATTAAATATGTGGGTTATATAATAATAAATGCGTGACAAGATATTCACGATTCCTGTTTCTACAAACTACTAATAAATTGATTGTTTACACGTGTATCAAACTTTATTTAAATGTTGAGAATGGAAAACATGAGTGTGATGCAAAAAAAGAAAGAAAAAAAAACAAACAAACAAAAAAACAAAAACAAAAAAAACGCTTACACTTTTTCAAAAATGTTTTTAAAGAGGTTTTTAAATAGTTGTTGATGATCTCTCTATTTAATCATTATTTCAACTAAACATCACATCCATAATCTGTATGAAAAATGGTTGAAACCAATGCTTTTTTTAATAAATGTTATACTTACTGTCCTCCACATCTTGCGTTCACTGTTTGCCATAATTACAATTTTCTAGAACAACTCTTTTTTTCTTCTGTTTTCCTGTAATTTGATTTTCAATAAAATACAAATGAATTCCGTATTATTTTCCATGCAAAGCTGTCGCGCAAAAATATTTGCAATGTTTATAAAATACATCATGCAGTGACCACCAAGAGTTGTATTTCAACAATAACATGAATCGCGTATTTTTTAATTATACTTTGTTGAGAATTATTTTAAACCGATTTAAATGGAGATAATCCCGTGTGAAGAGTGGTTATAAAAAAGAGCAATCGGTATAACACAGTACATATTGGGCAAGAGATTATGGTTGTAGTTGCCGATATTATGCTATTATTATATTATATTATTATTATGATCGATTGTGGTGATCTGATTATGTCCACTGAGTAATTTGTAAAACTGAGAGTCAATATGGGGGCTAGATTTTCGATCCTAGCAGGATCTTCTTCAGAGGCTAAAACATAAATGTGTAAAACTGTTACATTAAATATATATTATCAGGCCAAGTAATGAGAGAAAATGCAAAGTGATATTTGTTAACATATTGCACTGACTTTGTACGCAGTTATAACTTTCCAGTGGATTATTAAAAAATGTGAACACTTCAATCGTAAATATCTGTTAAACGAAAGGGAAATTTGAAACAAAACGCGAAACATGTTCCATGTTTATATTGGTCATACAGATAAAATAAGGTATGAGAGAACCACTAGAGTTCTAAGTTTGTTTTGTGGGTTTGGACAATGTTACTACAGTATGTAGACCCCTTTCTTGCATTATGTGCGCTGATCATCGATGTATGATAGTGTATATATCAATGGTACTAATGCATATCATGACCATTCATGCGAACTCTCCGTGTGGTTTCAAATAGACAATTTCTATCTACTTTCTTCATGGGCTAAAACAGCTACTAATATTTCCCAAATTCTTACACTGACTTTAAAGACAGTTGAATTAATATACTAGAAAATTTCAAGTCCGAAATATTGAAGATGATAAGGTCATAAGGTCATATTTTACCATACAAACGCCTCATTATACCATTTTAAGCATGTTGATGAATAAATGAGGGGGGGGGGAGGGGTGCCCCACCAGGTCATCCCCCATAGTTATACGCCACTTATGATGATGATGATGATGATGATGATGATGATGATGATGACGATAATGATGACGATGATTATGATGATGATGATGATGATGATGATGAGGATAATCATGATGATTGCGTTTCATTACAAATTATGGTTGGTTGCTTATTTGTGTTTTGCAGAGTGACGTGTTCAAACTACTATGATTATTTCCCTTTAGGACCGCCCTTTATCGTCACGTTCCGATAGACGCAGCCAAGATTCGAACCTTTGTCGATTAGTGCGAAGATCACAGCTCTGACCCCTAGGCCAGAACCCCCCTCAATCCTAAATTGGGGCTTTTTTTTATTTAGAGGTCACTCTGTTTGAAGCTTGTTTATTAAACCCGCTGCAAAATATAGGTTTTCTCGGCCAATTTCGTAAGCTTCTCATTCGTTTTGATAAGCGTGTCATTCAATTTCGCAAAATTGAGCTGAAAGCTTGTAATTGTGTTTCAAAATTGCATTTTGTTCATACGATTTAGCTCTTCGGTCAAGTGATTTACCACTTTTAGCATTCAATTTAAAAAACACGCTATTTGCATTCAATTTCGCCAACGGATTTCACGGAAGGCGGTATTACCTAATCACGAATTTTCTCGCTTTAAATTGAATGAAAATTTTACGAAATAGAAACACGTTTTAAATCGAATGCAAACAAAATGTTTTCGAATGATTGTTATATGAATTTGAATGCTAAAAAACGAATTTGAACTGCACAATACAGATGCGGTGACAAAATCGGCAATATTGAATGTACACAAAATTAATTCGTGTGGCCAACTTACGAAATTGACCGAGAAATCCTATAGTAACACGGAGTCAGTAGTGAGAATTGCACACTGTGAGCAGGGCGTGAAGTTCGCAACGGATGGCACCGCACACATCTGATAAGCAAGTGAATTTTTATCAAAAAGGCGGTTGTATAGAACCTCATTACCACTTACATCAATATTCGTTGCTCGTCGGTCTGGTAATTGGATTGATAACTACGCTGGCGGAAAGTCGTTTTGTGAGGATGTGTTTATTTTGATCAAGAAATGGTAGGTACTTCTTTGATATTTTCGTGTGCATTATGATACCAATAATATGGCTACGCTGATAATATGATAATTAACATTAGTATAATTTTCCTGATTATTATTACCGGTGTTGTTGTTGTTGATGTTGTTATTACTATTACTATTATCATTACTATCATTATAACTGTCATTATTATTATTATCTTTATTATGAATATTATTGTTGTCATTATTATTATTGCTTTCATCAATAATAATTAATATAATTAATAATGTCATTATTTTCTTTGTTTATTATTGTAAATCAATCGATCTCAAGTTTACAGCTCATGATGGTGGTCTCCTGCGTTTATGTGTTTTCTTTATTACTTTCAATGGAAAAAAAATGTTGTTACTATTTTGTACATACTTTATTATACTTCTATACGTTTTATTGGTATTTACAATTATCAGTGTTTCATGAAAAATGCAGAAATAAAACAGGTACAAAGTAACAAAATCAATTATTTTAATCTTATCATTAATGATAAAGTCACTCTTTGGAAATTTCACTTTAATTATCATCATTAATACAATAGTACATGTATTATACGTGTTGTAATTACCATTATCAACAAAATCACAAAATAAGTATCTCTCGTTTCCTGTTTAGTTTAAAGGGGTAGTACATTTTTGGTAAGGCTGAGCTTTAGTAACCGTAAACCTGCACAGTAACATTACAAAATAATAATACATAATAATAATAAATAACTCCGCCATGCTCGAAAGGTATAGAAAATGTTTTGTTGAAATATTCATCAACACCTATTTTAAAACCTCTTTTGAACATGTTTAAAAACGTGTAAGCATTTTTTTAATTTTAAAAACAAAATCATCGAATATGTCTGGGCTCCAGATTTATTACGATCGGAAAAGCCGTTTCTGAACCGATTCTGATCAAATAAAGTTTATTCTGCCAATAAAATTGTATGCTCTTTAAAATTGTACAATTAGTTTTTCATTATCTCACCAAAAAATTATTCTGTGCAGCGCACTCGATACCAATACAAATACCCGTATAATGAAGGCCCGAAAAAAGTTGAATAACTGTTGCTAAACATTATACGGATGTATTCAGCTGTATAGAAATTATAAAGGAGTGCAATAGAAAGTATTTATGTTACGTACACTAAAATGTTTCATGTATCCAGGAGTGGCCGGGGGGGGGGGGGGGGGGGGGGGGCGTTGGGTGCGTACGCACCTCCCCCAAATTCAGAAATTCGAGACCACTTTTTACCGGTCTCGAGTCCACTTTTTATTGGTCTCGACCAGGGGGGGGGGGGGGGGGGGTTCAACATTTTCGAGACCGAGACCAGGTCCGGTCCACAATTTTCGAGGCCGAGACAAGACCCAGTGGTTGAGAAACCTGTAAAGCGGGGGGGGGGGGGGGGGGGGAGGGGGGTAGTCGTAGAAAATTGTTACAGCCGAGATCGTGAATTTTCGACATTTTTGAGACCGAGACACCAGGTCCGGTCCACAATTTTCGAGACCGAGACCAAGACCAAGTGGTTGTGAATCCTGTAAGTGGGGGGGGGGGGGGGGGGGGGGGGGGGGGGCAGTGTGGCGGACACAGAATTTTTTCAGGGGGGGCCCAAATAAAACAAATTATGGATGACCCCACGACGCGAGGGGGCGAAGCGACCATTCATCAGAATTAAAAGGAGAGAGAATAAAGGATATAAGAACAAAAAAAATGTTTTCCCCCGTTTAAATTTCAATAAAAAAAAACAATACCGTAGACATACATGTAACACCAACTAAGCCTGGCATAACCATGGGCGGCGGAATTTTTTTTTTGGGGGGTGGCTAATATTTTTAGCAACCAATAAGCAAGTTCGTAATTACAATCTGCGCATGCGCGTAATTACCGATCCAAACTTCCAGGTCACGCATCATTCTGCAGATTAGGTAGTTAGGGCTCCACAAAGTCATGCAGAATCGGGAGATGCAGGGGTGGCGCCAGGATAAGGGGGGCGGAGGTATATACTTTGAGGGCGCGAAGCGCCCGAGCGACGGAGCGAAGCGAACGAGCGGGGGAGGGTGTGGGAGGGGGGTGTCCCCCCTCCCACACCAGGGAGCTTTGGCATTTTTAACACTAGAATGGAGCTATCTGGTGCATATCGGAGGTGAAATTCTTAAGTTTTCAAATGATAGAAAAACAGTGAATAGTCTTCAATTATTTTAAGGTAATTTGCATAAATATGAATAATGCGAGCGAGCGGAGCGAGTTTGAACATTGTAGCAATTTAACATCGGAAATTGCCATTTGTTTCAATATTATTGTATGGGTATGTTCGTGTTATGTGTAATGATATTGCGTTTTGAAGGGTAATATATAAACACCCGAGGTTGTAGAATATTATATATATACGAATGCGAGCGGAGCGAGCTTGAAAATTGTAGCAATTTAACATCGGAAATTGCCATTTGTTTCAATATTATTGTACGGGTATGTTCGTGTTATGTGTTATGATATTGCGTTTTGAAGGGTAATATATAAACACCAGAGGTTGTAGAATGATATATATATACGAATGCGAGCGGAGCGATTGTTAGCAATTGTTAGCAATTGTTAGCAATGTTAGCAATTTTACATCGGAAAATTTCCATTTGTTTCAATATTATTGTATGGGTATATTCGTCTATGACTTGTGATGTGGCGTTATATAAAACACCTGAGGTTAAGAAATATATATAAATTATGCGGCGGCGAGCGGAGCGAGCTTAACAATTTTAACAATTTAACATCAAAAATTGCCATTTGTTTCAATATTATTGTATGAGTATATTCGTGTTATGTGTTGTGATATTGCGTTTTGAAGGGTAATATATAAACACCCGAGGTTGTAGAATATTATATACCAATGCGAGCGAAGCGAGCTTTAACATTTTACATCGGAAAATTGCCATTTGTTTAAATATTATTGAACCCCCCAAACCCCCTGGGTACGCCTATGGTCTCGACCATCTTAACCGGCTTACACGAATCTCAGCCTGTGGTCTCGGCCTCGAACATTTTTGGCAGGTGATCTCGGTCCCGTTTTTGTCAATTACGCACCTCCCCGTGAAAAATCCTCGCTACGGGCCTGTATGCCCATCTGTGATCTTCTTGATAATATAGTGAAGTGCATACAACCGGATGCATCAGAGTACTGCGCACCACTTTGTCATTCCTTTCTTTCATGTACACACATTAAAGATATTAAAAGAATCGAAAACGTGCATGTATAGTTATTTTGGGACTTAATTATAAATCACATTACCATGCTTTAGAATTTTGCAATTTAGCATCATTGACAGGACGTAGAGAGAAACTTTGTATGGTTTTGGGCTATTGGTTTAGAAAAGCACGAACTCTGTTCTTCATGGTTACCATGGTTACCAGTCAGGTGGTTACCAAACCAATGATTTTTAAATCTTAATCTACGCAATGTCCATACATGCTCTCATTTTAATTGTAAAACTGATACATTTAAGAACAGTGCAGTACCCTAATTTGTTAGCATTTTGAATGGCTTTCCTTGCTGCCATTACTCAAAGTACCGTATTCCATTCATTAATGCCATTAATACGAATTAAATGTATTTGTCGTGCGTACTTGAGATTAATGTCAATCGTTTTTTTTCTGACGAGTAAAATACCTAAAATCACTATAAACAACAATGTTTACAGTAGGTAATGTTCGTATTATTATTATATTCAATTTAAAAATAATATTATATTCAAAGATAATTTTGAAATCTAAACATAAATATATGCGAGTATTGAATTTTATCAACTCCTAAATTTGGAGTACTTGTTTTTGTAACAAAAAGTGGACGTGATAGAGCCCGATAATCAGATATAGTAATAATTCGAACGGCACGTTATACTGTAACACAATTGTATCCATATATGATGTATAATTATTGCCCCAAATAATATTACAATAAATCATACTATTTTACAACATTAACACAATATTCGATGGGGAAAACACGTTTCAATACAAATTCAAATAAATTGTATTAAATTGTTACACAGACCGTTGTTCTCGAATGCAATTATATCTAGTCTTTTGTTTGTGTTTTACATTACTTTATTTCATATTTATGATAATTTCTTAATACCTCAATTCATCTACATTGAATATAACTTCGCTAGAAATCAAGTGGATATTTACATAATATACATGTTATTGTTTTGAGAAATAAAGTATGGTGCATTTATATAGGAACGAAGCAGCTGAGCAGATCTAATTATATCAGTATTGTTACAAGAGACGACCATGGCACTCAGATTTTGAAGGGATCAGTAATAGTAAGTGAAAATACCAGTGTTTGGCTAGATTCCCTTAACATAATTATGTTTAACCACTGTTGAAAAGGGCTAGTTCAGTTTTGGTATAGAGGGCGCTGCACGAAATATTTTGTTTGTGAGTTAATGAAAAACTGAGTGTAAGATATGAAAGAGCATACAATTTTAATGGCAGAATAAACTTTATTTGATCAAAATCGGTTCAGAAACGGCTGAAATATCTGCCTGAGTTATAATAGTTTTAAACATGTATTATAAACAAAGTTATAACAAATATATTGTTGTTACGACGCGGCAATTTAAACACTATAATAGCCGCCATCTTATACTAGGATACTTGAAAAATTTGGATATTGTGTTTAAATGATTCCCTGGTACCTGGAAACATATAGTTTGACATTAAATTCAACTCTCAAACACGTCTAGTAGCAAAGTAATGATAAATTGGCCGTTTGGGATCTTAATATATTGGCCCTCATCTTGGACTGGGATATTTCTGCAACTCGAAATGTTTGGATTATCATTTTGAAGGTTTGCTTGTACCTGAAAACACTTAATCAGCTTTCCAGCCGTATGGAAGAAAATTGAAGTTGGCGGCCATTTTGGACGCCTTTTTGGATTATATCAAATGTACAAAGGGGATTTCAGGGGACTTTTAGTATGTTATTTTGCACATTTTATTGGACCTATCCTGCAAATATCAGCTTGTTCCAAAATTGTCTGGGTTTGGGCAAAAGATGTAATGAGCTTTGGCCATATAATGTTATGAGCTCTTGGACTATTTGACAAATCAAACCGAATCTCATCATTCAATATCCAAACAACGAGGTACAAGATAGATCCGGAAGCTCCATATGATTTGTGTTGAGTTTGAAAAAAGTTAATGGCTTATTTTTATCCGAAGGTCATTGGTAATAACAAGTTACTGTTTTTTCCTTCACAGTAATCTATGCCACACCTTTCAGATAATCACACAGCTGACCTCCAGACGTTAGCTGAATTAGTAGATTAAAAATAAGTAGGGCCTAATACACTATTTTATTTATTTTTAAATTTTTGGTTGGTACTATAATTATAGCGACACAAATATATAGGAAATTCACGTCCGTTGACCTCGAAAAATGTATTTAAATGCAATTAATTAATGACCATTAGGCCTACTTTATACCGTACACCGTCTGTAAAGTGGCTCTTCACACACTAGCAATTAAAGGGGACCATCAGGCAAAGGACAACACATTATTGTATGTGTTGGTACCGTTTTGTGATATCAAATAGATACCCAACATTTTGCAAAGGGTTGTGTAATTCATAAACAAAGCAATTAATTTCCACCACTTACGGAACCACTGCTATTTCCTGGTTCCATACGGGCCAAGCATTTGCGAGTGCGCCAATGCTTTCACGCGTACGTCAATAGATTCCAGGATGATTCATTCGCTCTGCACAGTGCGCTCTGGCTGTGCACGCATATAGTCTACGCAATTCAGACCGCATGAACGCATGGTTGAGAATGGTGATGCGTTTTCCAATTATATATTTTTTTCTGAAAACATATTTTTGTGAACTTGTTGAAGGAATGGAATACTAACGATGGTACCTTTCTATAATAAGAATATTATTTTTGGGTGGTGGTACCCTTTAATTTATACGTTTTACATATTATTTTGTTAAATGGATTATTCATCTCGTTTATTTACACGCAATTAAGCCTAGCCATTTTCCTCAAATACTCGTGAAAGCGCGCTGGTAAGCCAAGACTAGCTCGCGTGTATTGATTTACACGCAATTCTAGCCGTTTTCTCAATAAAAATCGAGTGTGGTGTATCTACGCCTAGATGACTCTTCATAGTCTCATTGTCGTGGTCGTAGTCCGCATCTAATTAATGGTCATCAGGGCTTGCCCATTAGCCACCTGAAATTTAATTTCGCCACTAGAAACAAGCTAGAAACTCTGTATTGGCCACTAACAAAATTTGGATCTATATACAACACACAAGTCTATGGTGTGAATATATTGGCTGCGTAATTTTGGCCACCTGAAAAAAAGAGTAATGGGAGGGCCTTGTTTGCCCTTCGACTTATCTTAGCTAGATCGATGTTGCACCTTCACCGAAATGTGAAAATTTGCACTTATGATTATAGGCGCTCCCAATGTGCCAACGGTTTGCACCTATATAGGGTGTTCACAGTGTGTTCACACTTCACAGTGTGATGTCACTGTTTAAAGCACCAATTCACATAGTTTACACAGTATATTCAAACTATGCACGTGTATTCACAATGTGGCACATTGTGTTCTTTTCGGTCGGTTAACTTAAATTCAATTCAAGAAAGGATTTTTTTTTAAATGACGTTCTCGCAAGCTGAATATCACAATCATCGTTACAAAATAAAATACAGCCATGTACATGACATATACATCATAACATCAATCATATCAAAACTAAATATATCCAACATACTACATACAACATCATACAATATATATCATACAACATGCGAGTTTCTATTATGAGTAATATACTTATTCAAGATGCGAACAAAATTGGGAATCGAACGGTTCTTCAATCTGTTAGTTCACAATTAAATGTATAATGAGTATTTCTTGAGCTAATATAGGTGCACAAAACAATTCAATTACATTGTATTACTTTACGTGTCATCTGTTTTTTCTCGTTTATGCAACAAGACTCATGTTCCGAAGATGATCGTGTTACTATTTTTACTCGCCATGACTTGCTCGGGAGGTAAGAATTTATTTATTGAACAACATTTTTTAAATTTTGTTTTTTTAGCACTTCAGTCCTGATGCTTAAATCTACCAAGTTATCTATCAAGCTATCTATCTATCTATTTATCTATCTATATATCTATCTATCTATCTATCTAACTATCTAACTATCTATCTATCTATCTATATATCTATCTATCTATATATCTATCTATCTATCTATCTATCTATCTATCTATCTATCTATCTATCTATCTATGTACACGTCTAGTCATCTATCTATCATTTTCTCTCGAGCGAAACCTCTCACTTAAAATATATAATATAAATAATTAGCATAATAATGCAAAATTAACTAATTGGCTTTTCTGCAATATTGAATTATAGTTAGCGAGGTGGTATAGCAATGACCCTTGGCCAAAGCGATAGATGAGAGTAATTGTCCTTGTTATAACATCAATGTAATGGATTGACTATTTCATTTACAAATTGGCTTGTTATTTCATTAAACTAATCAGCTTTAAATTTTCTAAAAAATGTTATTCTTTTATAGGGATAGTTGAGTATTGGTATGGCACTTCACACAATATTTTTTTGTGTGAGATGATGAAAAATTGACTGTCAAAATTGAAAGAATATGCAATTTTAATGACAGAATAAACTTTATTTGATCTAAATCGGTTCAGAAACGGCTGAAATATCCATAAACATATTTGTATTTAAAAAAACATATAATATAGGTTTTCCCGCTCAATTTTGCACTTTTTTCAATCGAATTCGCGCGTTGCCGCGTAATCGTTGGTATCGGTCTTCTAAATTCCGAATAAGTGCATGCGAATTCATGCATACGCACACGCTTTCGTGAATAGACACAGAAGTTCATTTATGGGCATTCGAATTCGCGAATGTGCAGCCAACTGTCAACGGCCTTTCGCGAATTCGAATGACCATTGATGAAAAGGTATGCACTTTGTGCAAATTCACTTGCTCCTACGTGATTTTGAACGACTATTTACGAATTCGAATGCTGCTTTGGTACGGCGATCGCAAATCGCGCGAATTCGTTTGCTCCTATTATCAATTCGATTGACACAATCGCGAAATTGAGCGGGAAAACCTATATTAATCATGCCTGATACAAAAAAAAAAAAAAGAGAACATTTGTAGACTATGTAATATTTCTGAATTGTTTTAATTCAGTGGACTATAATCTTCACTGATCATATCTCAGTATCGCCTATGCACCAGTTGGATAACTATATGAAGTAATTACGGTAGTTGGTTATTTCATATCGCAAAAAATTAAATGCCTAGCCCAGTTAATTTACAATCACTTATGAAAAATACAAAATACAGCACAAGGCCAACAAAATAATCGGCATTGTCAATGATGAATTATAAATGGCACATAATGAAATTGGCGATCATCGCCGGTGTACTTCCGGACCTTTTTTTTCAATCCACTTATGAAAATATTTAATCCATTAATTGAAAGTTAGCTTGATCTACGTCAGACGACCATACCAAACAAACCTGTATTGTTTCAACAAGCTATCTTTTTCTTTTTCTTCAATATGATTAAAAGTCATACCATCCATGCAAATAATTTTACTTAAGGGGATATTCGAGTGAATAATCAATTAATTTATCCGATCGGACTTTTTCCAGATTTTACAAAAGAGGTTTAAACAAGTTGTTGATGATGTACTTATTTGAAATATAATGAATGTTTTTTTGTTTGAAATCCGGTAAATCTTTTATTTGTACATGTATTTCGTCTTTTGTCCTCTTCAGCGCATAGGGACATGTTTAAACACTATGTGTTATGCGCTATATACAAATTGTTTATTATTATAATCATGTGCCAGATGTCGTGATTGCCTTGCAGTGCCTATTTAAAGCTACATATCATAGCATTTCACGAAGAGGATATTGGGTCGTATAGGCCAAAGTGACGGCTTTCTCTATCAAAGTGTTGCCAATGCTTAAAGGGCAATGCAACTCAAGAATAGAGTTTATCCTACTTTATACATCGTAATATGCCTGTTTATTACATGTAACATTACTCCGACTCAGATTTCTGCTTTGGAAGAAATATGTGAAAACTCTATCGGGTATACCACTATTCACGCGAACACTGGTGGCCGACATTATTATGTTTGTGTGGACTACGGTCAATGATATGCACTAATGCATTTCAATGGCACCAATTAAAACCGTTGTCTGAGTACTTGTAGATGCTTTGAAATCAGTGAAAAGCTTTTTGTTCGGCCCTAAGCACAAACGTCAGAGTTTGCAAAGCATGTCGGGTAATTACAAGAACATGGCCGCTCCCATCATCTTTGCCGCCGTAAGAATTAGTAAAATGTGGGTATGTTCACGTAAGAATTTCATGGGATCCAGGAGGCCAAAATTGCCAAGTTATATATAAAATCAAATGTTTGTTCACCCTCTTAACGATAATAATGACCGAAATTCACAGTTTTATTGCCCTTTAATGGCATGCATGATTTAAAGAACCCATGCCCTATAAACTTGCCTAAGGCATCAGTTGTTCTAGTCATGCATGTAAAGTCGTGGGTACGCTTTGGTAGAAGGAGTGAAATGGTAATGCGTTTCGGAACGGTGTGAACGGGACATACTCATTTGACCTTTTCTCACAGTTACAGAAGCTAATTACAACGGTGATGACGAGTTTTGTCCTGGAGTGATGTCATGTCCATCTAAGACGTCATCCAATGGTGACATCATTCAGTACATACCCAAACCCATGGCACGAGACTTAGACGTCATCACCAGCCGTTTATTCGGAACAGAAGTAGAGCAATTTATTTGTGTACCGCCAGGTATTTATCCTATTGTTTATTTATTTTCCAATCTATCATGCATGAACCATTTCATATTAAAAGTTAAAGGGATAGTTGAGTTTTGTTAGAGAGGGCGCTACACAAAATAATTTTTTGTGAGATAATGAAAAACTGAGTGTCAAATTTGAAAGAGCATAATATTTTAATGACAGAATAAACTTTATTTGATCAAAATCGGTTCAGAAATGGCTGAAACATCCATAAACATAACCATTTCTAATAAATGTGGGGCCCCACAATTATTAGAGAATTTTGAACCAGCCGTTAACAAATTCTTAAAAATGCTTCCTCTTTTAAAAAAATTACAAAAGAGGTTTAAAATAGTTGTTGATTATGTCTCTATCGAATCGTTATTGCAACAAAACCTCACATGCACAATATTTTATTTAAAATAGATGAATCCAATGAGTTTTGAGAGAGTGCCCTTTTGAGTTTTAATGGCTCTTTATGAATGATAACAGGCTTTTTACTGAGTCATTTGTAATGTTTTATTCTTTTCGAGCATGGTGGAGTTATAGCTATCATGTTTTTAATGTGATGGTGCAGGTTTGTGTTACTAAACTTCAGTTTGACCAAAACTGTACTCTCTTTACCACAACTCAACTATCCCTTTAACATATGTTTTGGTCTAAAAAGTGGCAAAATACAGACATCTTTCTGATTATGGAAATTAAACATTAATAGTGTCTCACTATTTATCGCCTGTTTTGATATGTATGTATGAACATTTATAATTCATCTTGAAATGTATAACTGAATTCGTGTATGATAATATGCATGGTCATGATGGTCGTACATGTATCTCTATCCGTTAACACCCATTGTAAAGTACATGTATTACATTTGTTTGTATCTATAACATGTACAATCTTAACTCTAATAGTTGAACACATGTTCCATTGAGTAAAATAAAAACATAATTAGATATAGTACTCGGATAGTAGTAATACCAACGGATACTAATAATTATGACTGTGGTGTTGTAATACTGTGAAGTATTATACAGCTGAATGTTTTTTCATGCAATTTTCTTTTTTAAGCTTGTTCTTTTGGCCCGTGCCTGCATGGGTCCACATGTGATGAGACGGACGAGGGATTCCACTGCTCTTGCCCGGACGGCTACCTTGGAGATCGGTGTGAACACGGTGAGAGAAGTTAAAATGAAATATCTAATATTGAAAATAGTTTTAATCGATTCGGCATAGTGCGGCCCTATCTTTAAACATGTCGTATAGAGAAGAGATTTTTAGAGCCTTTTGATTATGCTGAATTGCCGCTGTTGGTCAAGAAAAGGTTGATCAGGTGACTGAATTTAAATATCTAGGGCTTCTAATTGATTGTTCTTTGCGTTGGAAAAGGCACATTGATATGATATGTAATAAGATATCACGAACGATAGGTTACATTAGAAGAATTAAATATTTTTTACCTCGAAACATATTGATATTATTGTATAATACGTTGATCTTGCCACACATAGATAATTATAATGTGATATGGGGTCTTAGTGCATCTTATAATATATTGAAATTGCAAAGACTACAAAATCGTTATGCTAGACTTGTTTTACAGGCTCATTTTTTAACCCCTCATACTGTGATGCTATCTGAATTAAAATGGCAATCAATTCATCAACGAATATATTATCAAATTGCCGTATATATGTTTAAAATTCAAAATAGTTTTATGCCTGAGTATTTGAAAAGTGTTGTAATACCAAAGCAAATTGTATATAATACTAGATATAATGCACATTCAACTCTATTTGTAAAAACTCCACGAACTGATTATTATAAACGATCCTTGCATTTCACTGGTTCATCTGTTTGGAATAGACTACCTCCCAATTTAACAACAATAAATTCTTTATGCTCATTCAAAAAGCAACTCAAAATTCTCAGCTTTTCTGACGAAATTCAATTTGTTTTCTCTTAATCTGATTTTATATATTTAATGTGCAATATTCTATTTCTTGTTAGTTTTAATGTATATATTTTTTTTTTTTTGTACTTACATGTAACTTGCTTTATTCGTAATTTCACTCTATATTTATGTTGTTTGTAAATTGTTGTTGTTGTTGTTTTTTTTTGTGTACAGAACTCTGTTTTTATATGTAACTTATATCTTATTCATGTTTTACCCATGTCATGATTGTATGTTTTTACTGTATACAGGGCCCCTTGGTAGAGCAGTACTCGATACTGAAAGGGCTACCCTGTTTAAATAAATGGGAAATAAATAAATAAATAATACAAAACATTTTCAAGGTTATTAGGCGTTGGAATGCAGAGGGAGATTTGCACATTCATAACTAGGCTACTGTTTGCAGATCCAATGACACTGTACCAGTGTGCATTTCGCACCAGGCGCAAGGCATCTGGAAGGTGGCACCGACTGTGTTAATGAATTACCAATCTGAACCCCTTTCAAAAGTGAGCCATCTTTACTGAGATGAAGAATGTACGAACGATAAGATATAGTGTGAACCCTACTAAAATATAGCAACAGAGTTCTTTTCGGCTTTTGGTTTTTGCTGGCCTGGAAAGTTGAGAGGATAATGAATTTTTGTTTAACATGATGTTTGCTTCTTCAACTCAGCCAGGACTGGTCCCGAAACAAAACTGGAGCTATTGCAAATGCATGTATACAAGAATCAGGTAATATTGAGGCATTGAATAGACTAAAAGAACCTGTATGCGTTTAAAAAAAGGTACACGAAATAATGTTTTTACTGCATTTTTATAGAATTCGAAATAATTCCGCTTCTTCTCATTTTCTATTTTGGATGGTTTTATTTGTATTCACTGCTTCGATATTTCAATCATCACATAACATCATGATTGTCATCAATCCCATTATCATCACCTTCATTATATTCACTGTCATCATCATCATCATAATCATCATAATCATCATGCTCGAAATCATCCGGTTTAAATTCATCGTTACCATTATTTTGCTCATCACCACCACCACCCATCACTAGCACTACGACATGCATCATCATCTTATTCATCATGATGATCACTATCATCACCATCATCATCTTCATCCTCATCATGCTCATCATCCTCATTGTCCTCCTCCTCCTCATCATAATTATCCTTCTCCTCCTCCTCCTCATCATCATCATACGTATCATCATCATTATCATCATCATCAACATAATGCTCATCATCCCCACCGTGTACCTCCTCGATCCCCATCATCTTTATCCTTCTCCTCATCCTTCTTCTCATCATCATTATCATCATCATCATTCATCCTCACCATCCTCCTCCATTTTCGTCATGATCATCATCCCCATCATCGTCACCATTAGCCCAAATCCATCACTATTAGGGACATCTATCTTGTCTTTTCCATATTTCCCTTGTAATGTTTCTTTATATCAAATGTATGTTTACAGATGCGTTCATCCACGCCTTGCAGGTCCAGACGGATGCATCACAAAGAGGCCTGGTTTCATTCTCCTCCCGATCATACCCAGTGTCCTATAACCTTGCCATCACAGCAGGATGGACACCGATCATCTCCAGACTTGTGTGCAAACATGCAGGCTTTACGGGTGCGTATGAAGTTCGTAAAATGTGTGTAGGCTTTGTACTCTCTTGAATTATCGTATACAAATTACCGTGGGACCAATATTTCATCTTCTTATATACATGTATATCGATGAATATTCTAAAATTTTACTTTAGATTTTTCCATCTTACATTATTTTCAGCATTTTCCACTAATGTTTGTCCCTGTGACATTTTTCCACTGACAATTTTCTCTGTGACATTTCTTTCTCGAACATTTGTAATTCTCCTGACATCTTTATTCCATTGACGTTTTTTCGTCTGACATTTTACCACTGTCATTTCCCCCTGTCATTTGCAACTTTTTCCTTCTGAATTGTTTTCCTCTGACATTTTTCTCCGCTAGCATTTTTTCCAAGGACGTTTTTGCCTCTGACATACTTTCCTCAGACATCTGTTTCCATAACATTTTACCTCTGACTTTTAGGACTCTAAATTTTGTATATCTGACATGTTTTTTGATGACCTTTGTTCTACCGACATTTTAACCTGTGACATTTTCTTCTTTTTTTCCTTTTCCTTTCTGACATTTCCCCATCTGAAATGGTTACCACTGATATTCTACCATTGACAATTGCCCTCTGACATCTTTTTTCTAGCATTTTTACCTCTGAAAAGTTTGTTGCTCAATTTTTTTCCACTGAAATGTGTTTACTGACATTTTTACCTCTGGCAAGTTTCCCCTTTAATATTTGTCCACCGAAATCTTTGCCTCTGACATTTACTGACATGTTTTCCTGTGACACTTGTTAACCTCTGACATTTGCACCTGATATCCTTTCACAGGTGTGTACGCTACATACAATGAGGGGCCCCTCGCGGCGTTGCCCAACTACGTGAACAGCACCACGGCGAGGATTGTCTGTCCGTCAAACGCAACCAACATCACCGAGTGTTGGCATGGTAACCGCACAACTGATGTAGAAGCATACCTTGCCAAGGTTGCGTGTTGTCCAGGTGAGCATTTGCTTTTTGTTTCCGCGTGTCATGCATGGTCGGATTCGTTTTCAAAATTATCAAACATTCACGAACGTTTTCAAGTTATTTACATTCAGTGGAATTTGTCTCACGAAGCAATTTAACTGCAATTATTTGCAGACAGTTATAAATATTCATCATTATTATGATGTACCTTTCGATCCCCCCAAATTACATGTTTGTAGCGCCGGGAGAAAGATGTGTTCCACAAGGAAGAGCACTGGGTATGGAGACGGGCAGCATCCCCGATTCTGCGCTTTCAGCCTCAAGTGCAGGGTCAACCCAGATCGATGCCCTGAAAGCTCGATTTAACGCATTAGCTGCCTGGAAGCCGTTAGGCAGGTTGGTGGATCTTGTTGCTTAAAGGGACGTAGTAACATTGTCCAAATCCTCAAAATTAAATTTTAATTCTAGCGGTTCCCTCATACATTGTTGTATTCGTATTAACAATAAAATCAGGGGACAGGTTTCGGTTTTTCAAATTTCCCTTTCGTTACAAAGATATGTACGATCGAAGTATTCAGATAAGTAAAACTCCCCCGGAGTTTTTCTTATCGTGTACAAAGTGAGTGCAGTGAGTTAGTGAATATCACTTTGCACTTTCGCTCATTACTTGGCCATGCAATGTCCATTTGACTTGAAGTTTTCACACAATACCCTGTGGACATATGAGATAACAACAATATACATTGCATCAACCATTCATCACTTTTTGCACATGTCAACAAAGTTGCTAGATCCCTTTAAAGGGAACTAATACCCACACAATAATAATAATTTGATGTATACAACGGATTTGCTTTAGTAACTCCCCAATACCACATGAACACATAATTAAACAATATGATGAAGTCTAAATCAATGATACCATTTTTTTTCTGAATGAATGCATTGCTTAAAGGGAGTAGTACAGTTTTGGTAAGGTTGATCTTTAGTAACCAAAGCCTGCACAGTAACATTACAAACTAATAGTTATAACTCCACTATGCTTGAAAGGTATACAAAATTACAAACGACCAAGTAAAAAGCCTGTTATCATTAAACAAAGAGCCTTTAAAACACAAGAGGGCGCTCTCTAAAAAGGCATTGGTTTCAACCACTTTTCATACAAAATTATGCATGTGATGTTTAGTTGAAATGATGATTAAATAGTTAGATCATCAAAAAGCTATTTAAAAACCGCTTTTTAAAATTGTTGAAAAAGTGTAAGCTTTTTGTTTTTATTTAATCATCGAATAAATTTGGGGCCCAAATTTATTACGATCGGATATATTTATTGATATTTCAGCCGTTTCTGAACCGATTTTGACTAAAATAAAGTTTATGTTCTTTCAAAATTCAACACTCAGTTTTTCATTACCTCACAACAAAATTGTGTTGTGCAGCGCTCTCTGTACCAAAACTGAACTTTCCCTTTAAACTATCATTTTGTATGGTGTGGGTTCTCTTTAAAGGTCACTTTAAAGGATTTCAAGTTACTGCTTAGTTTATGAATTAAGGCCATACATAGGTTATTTTAATAATATCCCACTTACATAATTATAATGTAATGTCGATTACAATGTCGATCACCATAGACCTTATCATGTACTCAATTTTGTTTGAAATATAAAATACCCAGGTATATTCCTGACCCATTTAATTCTGCTGTTATAATTTGTACAAATTAATCGTCACCTTCAACTCCCCGTGGCGCATTCCGAATCCAAACCACGCTAATTTATTTTCAACTTAAAGGGACTCAAAACTTACTTGGAACTCTTGTGGGTCTGTCATACCGTATCATATTCATATTAACAATACAAGCACGGGACATGTCTCGTTTTTTTCTTCAAATTTCCATTTCGTTCGAAAGATGTATATGAAAGTGTCTACAGGATCATTTCATCCGTGTACACACTACGTGCAATGTATTAGTACATATGCTGTAGTAACTGTCTGAATGTGTGTATATTTCCTTGACCATTTCTGACCATTTCGCTGGTAACATTACACACGTTGGTCTCCAATTCTTCAAAGGCCGATCACATGGATACCTTTTTTTTTTACTATATAAGTAGATTATATTTATTGCACATTCTTTGTTTATCGTTCCTTTTATCTGAGCTGCATTGGCCTTTTATGAATGTTCTGTTCGGCTATTAGGTACAGAAGCCATGACGTCATCAAAATATATTTTTCGAATGTTCAAATTTGAACTTCATTTTCCGAAAGAACATACAAAATAATGTCCGAATACCGAAAATCAATTGAATATGTTTAGTATTGGCTTGGATATGCCCATCCGAATGATTTTTGTTGTCAATAGGCAATCGGTGTGCCCTGGTTCATAACTTTATCAACCAGAGCACTATAACACTGATTGCCCATTGAAGTAAAATTCATTCGGATGGGCATATCTCAGTCAATACTGAACATATTCAATTGATTATCGGTATTTGGGCATTATTATTGTATGCTCTTTCGGAAAATAAAGTTCAAATTTGAAAATGCTAAAAATTGATTTTTGATGACATCACACTTCACCACTCTATTCCTCACTGCATTCCTCTTGCATTATAAACCCCTCGTAAAAAGTTCCGCAATTGAAGTTTGGGCTTTCATATCTCTTATGTCAGTATTAAAGTCATGCCTGTAAAGTGTCTAACTCCACGAAAATTACTTGGAGCTTCCTCGTTTCTCTTCTGCCGTGTTGTTTAGCTTATGGTAAGATTTTTTCAAATATCCCTTTAGTATGAAGATATTTACCATTGAAAATCATTATTTCAAAAGCGTTACTAACGCTTTTGATAAAAAGTACAATTGCCGTAGCTGAACACGTCCGGCCAGCGCGCGTGGGAAACCTTCCGACCCGACTGTGTTGAGCCGAGCGCGCGCAAATTCCATGAATTCCGTACCGTCTGTATACACGGGTGCGGATATCGTCTAGATCAAACGGATGATTATTACTGCGACAAATCTACGGCAGGCCATCAGTATTCGGTGATAAAATATGAACTCAATATTCGTTTTTTTTTTCACTAGGTAAACAGTGTTCGTTTACTTTCAAACTTTCACAAATCTTTCAATTGTATTTCACAATGATATTGATATAGGATTGAAGTCTCAAATGTCATTTTTTGCAATATCTGACACTTTACAGGCATCACTTTAACCTTAATTAATTTGGTATCATCGGAAGGCTTGTTTATTCCCCTTTACATTGATGCATCAATTGTAATGAGTATTTAACCATGTAATGTGCATTGCACCGGAATATGGGGCAAAGTCAAAAGCGAAATGTCGCAAAATGCATCGCATTTCATTTTGTCATATCAGGAACAGTCAAGTCTCCTTTTGTTAGAGAATATAGTGTTTTATGTTCAGGCGGTCATGCATGAATGTAATTGGTGTATTCTCATTTTCTTTTATACAACTTTTCACTTTTGACTTTGCCCCATATTAACCGGAAATACACATTCCATGATACACAATCATTACAAATGGTGCATACATTTAAAGGGTGGGATAAAAAAGTAACAAAATATAAACATAATATGTTAATCACTCTCCTTGAAATCAATATAGTGGACGTGATGTCATCTATGACGTCAAAAACATCTTTTTAAAGTTTTTTTTTTTCAAATTTGAACTTCATTGTTAAAATCAGTGTTATAGTGCACTGGTTCATAACTTTATGAACCAGTGCACTACTATGACACTGATTGCCCATTGAAGTAAAATTCATTTGGATGGGCATATCTCAGCCAGTACTTAACATATTCAATTGATTTTTCGATATTTAGACATTATTTGGCATGCTCTTTCTGAAAATGAAGTTCAAATTTCAACATTCTAAAAAAAAGATTTGTATGACGTCATGGATCCTGTACCCTATACCGTCATGCAGTGACCGGGAGCCGTGGCTGAAGATATCCCTGGAGAAGAACCACGTCATCACTGGCGTCATCACCCAAGGAAACCCCAGTGGCAATGCATATGTGACGTCATACCGGGTGTCGTTCAGCCGAGATGACTATAACTGGACTTACTATGCCGACGAGAACACAGGAGCAATCAAGGTAATCTTTAATGCATTCACAATAATACAGATAATACTAGGCATGTATAGAAAGCGTAAATTATAACAAAACCTCTGCATTTACGCACTTTCAAATATCCATGAAATACGAACTCAGTAATGAACATTGAACTAATTTTTAAGACATACTAAAAACCCAATACCAGTTTTGGGAAAGTAGCCGGATGCATCTATATATTGACGAATATTGTTGAATAGGTATTTAAAAAGGGCTTGTGTGGTTAAATCCGAAGCTAAGACTCGTTAAAATACAGAAATTTCGGAAGAAATCCATGGCCGCCCGTGAAATGTATTAATCCACTGCCCGTTCGCACCCGTCCGCGCCGCTAGCTCTCGGCTGGAGATATCGACAACCTGGGGACAAGCCCATATAGTGAAGACCACGTGTACAGAACGAGGTCATGTGCACGTATAGCGTATGCGCGATACCACGTTGGCGGTACGATGTACAGTAAATCCGTTTTTATAATTTTGCAAATATATCAATTAGTAGTCTGTTTCCTGCCCAAATTTGTATAATCCCATATTAGTATAAATATATTCTTTCACATGGTTAGTAATAAGAGCATTCATTTATTTATTCATTTTTTTTTTTTTGGGGGGGGGGGGGGGGGGGAGGGGGCGGGGGAACAAAATGCGATTCTGTCTCTTAGTTTTGAGTCCTTCTTAAATAGAACGCTACCCTCTAAATGCCGCGGAATACTTCTTAATGTTGATATCAAAATGTTGGTTTGCAAGCCAAATTTCAAAAGTTGCGAGGTTATTGTCTTATATGAAAGAAAATAACCTTTAATAGCATGCCTGAACAAATTAGGGCTTGAAATCTCTGTTTCGTGGAGTTATAAACCTAAATCTAATAAACCATCGTCCAACGGTTAATTGTGCATTACACGTGTATTCACCCGTCGAGAAAGTTCGCACACGGATTCCACGGAGTGCCACAGCGCTAAGCGTGACCCCTATATGACCCGCGCTAGCTCCGTGACCCGCGCACAAATAACAATGGGTAAGCGGCTACTAAACAAAATAAAACCTCGCTTAAACTGACAACATGTAATTCTATATTCTTCATTTTTTAGATCTTTTCCCGTGACATACCTTTACAAATGTCGGCTTCACAATACCTTTACAAGAATAAGTACAATATTGTTGTAATATAATGCTAAATCAGTTAAACTCATTTATTGACCGATATATAGTTTGATGAAGGGACGCATTCGTTTTTCATTCGTAGAATCCAAATTATAGGGCTGTTCGATCTGATTTGTTTTGCGTGTGTTACATTCATCCCCATCCGTCAACTGGAAACTGTTCACACGTTTTGTAAAAGAGGACCTGTCCCTTTTAAAGGGCCCTGCGACATTTACGCTGAAATGACACCTTGGAAAAAAAAGTGTACTTTTTAGAAAAGTGAGAGCCGATGTGAGGACTCAAACAGTTGAGCAAAGCGGTCTAAATATAAGAAAGGAACGAGCAGTTGCCTAAAATTGAAGGAACTGCAGAAATGTCAACATCCTTCAAATTTGCTGCCCCTCTCATACATGCCACATGACTGAGATACAAGGTAACGATAATTCGATGAGTATCTGATACGTGTGGTTATGGAGCCTCGAACAAAATAATATTCAGCCCCTTTTTGCTCCTGAACCAAACCAACGACAATAATATACCAATGTACACTGCCTTTTGATAACGTTCATTTACATTTTATTATGCGCTAATGATCATAAGATTTGACATTATAAATTGTTCGGCTGTCATCTACCGTCTTCGTCAGCGCTGTGACCTGACTTTACCTTTTAAAAAGTAGTGATCAATTATCGGGAAAAACACATTCGGTAGCTAGTTAGTTATTATGGAATACCAACACAGATAAATGTTCATACTAAGATTATGAGCATAATTCATCAATTCCCTTCGAGTTTTTGAAATCTCCATATGATTTGTACACAACCCACCCGGTTCCCGAGGTTTTGATGTTTGAAACAACGGGATGCTGTTATTAATCCGAAATTCATCTTTCAAGTAGACAAATTCCATGATGTTTTGTCTATTATATCTATACCTAAAGGATTTTTCAGGAAATAACGAAAACGCGAGCCCTGTGACCAATGTTTTCTGGCGAGCCATCGTCGCCCGCTATCTGAAGATCCATCCCGGAGCGTTTATTGAGCAAGTTGCTCTGAGATGCGAGTTGCTTGGCTTCGGTCCACTGACTGCCGATATGGGTAGGTAATATTTCATAATTTTTGTAATTGTAGCTTTTTTGCCCACCGCCGCGCATCTATACAATTTTTCGAGACCGAGACCAAGGCCATTGGTTGAGAACCCTCTCAAATTACAACTTGTACAGAGGTGAGAGTGAGACATTGTGAGGGAGCGAAGTGACTGAACGGGGGGAGGGGGTATCCCCCCTCCCACGTTAGGAAGCTTTTGCATTTTTGGTCTTGAAATCACACATTCCCGAAGTGTAAAATCATTATCGTACTATACCCCGCAAAAAAAGAAACAGGACACTTGTTCAAGTTGAAATATTTCATATTTATGTACGACAAAGTGTACAATATCAAATTAAAGGACATTTAATCTTCTACAGGCAGGGGGTATATTAAAATTGTAATCGTTTTGCATGACCTGCCATGGTCAATTAACAATAGCAAGGTCTGTTTTTAAAAATAGCAAAAACAATGGAGGACCGCACCATTCGACTGCAATGAGTAAGCGTCTTGCTTGAAACAATATGTGCGGGGCAAGTAAATTATGACACTATTTAACCTTATTGTCATGAACAAACTCCAAAAATACACACTTTCCAATAAAACAGGGCCAGGATATGAGAACATCAACATACTGGTCTGTCTTTGAGGCATAGAGCTTGTCTGTTTCTTGTGTCCCCTGCAATTTTAACCACAGTTACCTAGAGAAGTGACATGTTAGAGAATGTCTAAATGGTTAACCAAAGGTAACATCAGGTTTTGAAAATCTTTGCAATACGGTAGAATTCTTGAGAATAATTTATACCAAGTTTTATGCTGAAATACGGGCACAATCTGTGGTTTCGACGAATAAACCCTTAGCCATGGAATTCCCCATTTTGTTATATTTGGACGAAAATAAAACCAATAACGTTCACAATTTGTTTTTATTTAAACTTTTTCTATTGAGAAAAAGATCTCATTTGTAATGAAAAAGAATTATGCCATGTCATGAATATAACATTTATATTATGCGTGTCAACATTAAAATGGTTAAATGGATGTTCCATTTTTGCTATTTTTGAAAACAGACCTTGCGGTAGTTTAATTGACCGTGACAAGTCATGTATGGATGATTTCCTCTGGATTCTATGCTAATATCGAAGATGGTCATTTTATTTTTTTATTTGATATACAGTCAAACCTGTCTATAGCGACCGCTCAAGGGACCGTCGAAAAGTGGGCGCTACATACAGGTGGTCGCATTAGACAGGTTGGCGACCATTTTGAATTTATGGTCGCATATCGTGACTATCATTACATGTGTAATTCATTGACATCTTTACACGCACGTTTCGATAGTTTCATTTAGTATTTGTTGCATGCATAACCACAACAAAATTGAAATTATATATCAATGGCGTTAACTTATATTTAAAATGATATTAAATGGTTGCACAGTACAATAACATGTACATTTTCGTTAACAAAATAATTATGAGATATTATGTCTTAAATAAGTGTCCTGTTTTTTTTTTGCGGAGTATAGTATGACGTCCCGCAGCTGGTACCTCAATTTCTCCAAACTGACACTTACTTATTCCTTTGTTTTCAAACAGCAGATAGTTCGGACTTTGATGATCAATGCGGACCAGTCATGGGAGAGCCGCTGGGCGTGGAGGATGAACGAATTCCCGACTCGAGTCTGACGTCGTCATCTTTCTTTCTAAATCATCTCTCGCATGCAGCGACCAGTGGAAGACTCGATTTCAAAGGCAGTGAATCCAGGACTGGAGGCTGGCTGCCAGATCGTTATGACGGGGACATGTGGGTAAAAGTACGTTGAATCCTTGGGAACTTTATTACCTGTTCAATGACCAAGGCCCCGTTGCAGAAAGGGTTGTAATCGATTGTAAAAAAGTTATTAATTGTTATTCAGACCATGTGACGAAGTGCGGAAATCTGATTGGTACAAATGGGCAATTTTGTCTGACCTGCAATTAATTGCGACTTTATAATCGATTGCAACTTCTTTTGCAACGGGGCCCTGGACATGTGGGTAAAAGTACGTCGAAGCCTTGTGAGCTTGATTTCTCGTATAGACACACATAAGCGTACTCCACCAGGACCGTGTTTCAATATTTTCAATTTGTCAACCTTTCCAATTGTTGAACAAATTAATGTCCAATTATTGTAACTAGTAGGTCAACATCAAATCAGAATGGAGCATTGCAGCTGTTACCATTACCATAGTATTTAAAATCATTGGAAACTTAGACCAATCACTGCAAAAGTATTATGAAACGGGTACCAGGACATGTAGGTCAATATGAACTGGATTTTTCATATAGGCACAAAATGCTTTCTCCATTTTCCCTTGTTTCCTAGGTTGCTTAAACTTCGCCATATTGCTTAAAGGGGTAGTTTAGTTTTGGTACAGAGGGCGCTGCACATCACAATTTGTTTGTGAGGTAATGAAAAACTGAATGTCGAATTTGAGAGAACATGCAATTTTAATGGCAGAATAAACTTTATTTGGTCAAAATCGACCCAGAAACGGCTGAAATATCAATAAATATATCTGATCTTATAATTATTTGGGGCCCAAATAATTAGATGATTTTTAGAATAAAAAAAAAAAAAGCTTGCACTTTTTCAAAAATTTTAAAAAGCGTTTTTTAAATAGTTGTTGATGATCTCGCTATTTAATCATTATATCAATAAAACATCACATGCATAATTTTGTATGAAAAATGGTTGAAACCAATGCCTTTTAAAAAAGCGCCCTCTTGTGTTTGAATGGCTCTTTTTGAATGATAACAGGCTTTTTACTTAGTCGTTTGTAATTGTGTATACCTTTCGAGCATGGTGGAGTTATAACTATTAGTTTATAATGTTACTGTGCAGGTTTTAGCTACTTGAGTTCAGCCTTACCAAAACTAAACTACCCCTTTAAGGTAATTTTAATTCTTAAATCAGGAGACTTTCATACTGCACACATATTTATAGCAATCCGCATGTATCATTATTATTATCTACATGTATAAATCATTATTACTTTTAGTAGTAGAAGTAGTAATATTAGTACACCTAGTCCTACTTTTAGTAGTAGTAGTAGTAGTAGTATTTTTTGTTATGTTTGGTTGTTATTATTATTATTTTAACTATCATCATAATTAATATTACAACTAAAACTATCATCTTCGTTATTGTTTTTGTATTATTTATATCATTTTTTTTATTTTCATAATTATTTGCATTACTGTTATCAATATTGCGTAATTATTATCATCTTCTCAGATTGACGTCGGTAAAGATCGTACTGTGACAGGAGTAATCACCCAGGGCAGATTTGATCACGATGTAGACCCGCAATGGGTGACGTCACTTCGAGTTGCCTACTCATTAAACGACATCGACTGGACGTTCATTGGCGAGCTCCACTGTGGTGAACAACAAGTAAGCAGGGCCCTAGCTGCTTTCCTTATAATAATAATAATAATAATATACTCGATTTATATAGCGGCTAAACAAATATGATCGATAATCATTTCTAAGCAGTTTACAATGACATCGAATGCATACTTCAATCAAACCAGCACACAAAATCCCCATTTTCAGCTCACTTCGGAGCATTTCAGTCAGCCAACCTGACTACGTTCCATCCTTAATTCCGGGTACCGAGTTATACACCTGGGTGGAGAGCATCAAATGTGAATACATTTTTTTGCTGAAGGAAATGCTATGACGTCATAAAAAAGCTATTTTTAGAATGTTTATGTTTGAACTTCATTTTCCGAAAGAACATACAAAATAATGCCCAAATACCGAAAATAAATTAAATATGTGAAGTATTGGCTGAGATATGCCCATCCGAATGAATTTGTTGTCAATAGGCAAACAGTGTTATAGTGCTCAGGTTCATAACTTTATGAACCAGAACACTATAAGTATAACACCGATTGCCCATTGAAGTAAAATTCGGATGGGCATATCTCAGCCACTACTTAGCATATCTAAGTGATTTTCTGTATTTGGACATCATTTGTTAATGCTCTTTCGGAAAATGAAGTTCAAATTTGAAAATTCTAAAAATAGATTTTGTATGACATCACACTTCACCGCTCTCTACTCTGGGTTCTACCAATCTTGTCACACTACGTCCATGCACTTTTCTCAACTTCTTATTATTGCAAGTATCAGAATTATTGGCACTGCTATGGCAACAGTACCTAGGGATCGTATCCATCTAATGTATACATTGGTGTCAGGGGCGGATCGAGTTTTTTGCTAAGGGGGGGGGGGGGGGGGGGTTGACCGAATGACGATGCGGATACTGTGTGGGTCTGGACACATGATGGCGGTTTTCTATGCACATCACATTTTCACTTGGCAGCCCAAGGGGGGGGGGGGGGGGGGGGGGGGGGTTAAACCCCCTAACCCCCCCCCCCCCCCCGTAGACCCGCCACTGGGTGTAAAAGGTATATAGTTTTTGGTCTTGTTCTTGTTCTGGTTACTGTTCTTCTTCTTGTTCTTCTCATATTCCTGTTGCTGTTTTTGTTTTTTGTTGTTCTTATTCTCCTTTTTTAAAAAACTTTTCTCTGTTTTTCCCTTTTTTTTTCCATTTAGTTTTCTGTCTTCTTCTTCTTCTTCTTCTTCTTCTTCTTCTTCTTCTTCTTCTTCTTCTTCTTCTTCTTCTTCTTCTTACTCTTCTTCGTCTTCTCCTTCTTACTCTTCTTCTTCTTCTTCTTCTTCTGTCTTTCTTCTTCCTCCATTTCTCCTATTTTTCTTCTTCGGAATCTTCTTCGTGTTCTTTTCTTCATTATCTTCTGCTTTTCCTTCTATTCCTTTCTCCTCCCCTCGTTCTTGTACAGTCTTCCCTTCTTCTTTCATTTCTTTTGATATCGCAGCTTGTTTTGTTCACCATTTTATATTAATATTTGACTCTTCGTTATCATTCTAATTCTTCCAACCAGATTTTCCCGGCAAACTATGACGACGAAACGCACGTGACCACTTTGTTCCCGGAACCGGTTCCAGCTCGCTACGTCCGCATTCATCCAGTCACATGCCACACGTATTGCACCATGAGATTCGAAGTGTTGGGTTTTACGCCGATGTAACCCCCATGAACATGTGAAGACGACTTGCGAATGTGCGCCGGTGTAGAAGCGGGAACAGTCCTGCCGCGGGCTTAGTCCGGGTGGACACATTCCGCGCGGAGATTTTGTCCGAGGTGTCGATTTATTACTTTTGGTTGCTAACTTCAAACAAAATATGGCTGCGTACAAGACTAACTCTCATCCTAACCATAAATATTGTGGCTATAATGTTATACATGTATGTTGTGGCTATGGTTGGACTTAGCAATTGAAGTTAGCAACTAAACAAAATATATCCTCCTAAATTGCATTGCCCGGACGAATGCCGTGGCCGGATAAAACCCGCGATCACTCGGCAAAACTCCTATGATTACGGCAATATTGCAGGCCTCTCAAAGGATAACGAAACTATGTTTTTCTGTATTCTTATATCGTCATTGAGAGGGTAATCAGACGTTTAACTTGACGCATGACCTGTTTTTCCAACGATTCGATCCCACAAAATCCGTTTCAGAACGCACACCAATTATATGATTGCTCATCTTTACGGTGGCAGAAGATGTTGGAAGCCGTCATGGTTTTTAAATTATCCATCATGCTTTTCGAATTACGACGTCTGTTTGGACTCGTTAATCTCGCGCACGCGCACCGCACCCCAGACTTCATATAGTCAGACATTGTATTCAATTTCGCAGATTGGTAGTGGATTAGAACCTTTGTGTATTTAGTTATAGTGTGTTGTATGTGATGGATATTAAACTATATAAACCTTGAACTTAAATAGAAGACATAATAATTTGTTACAAAATATTAAGCAAACAAATATACATTGTACATGATAGATGGTGATGTTAGTGTTATAGGCAATAACGTGCTTAAAGCTAAATGACAGCTATGGGTAACGCCCCACACACAACAAATGAAATGTACGCTCTTATTACCAACCATGTATGTGAACAAACATATTTTTTACAAATATGGGATTATACAAAATTGGTCGGGAAACCGCCTATTGCAAAGCACACGCAAACTCCGCCGCGCGTGGCAGGACGGCTAGCCCATTGGCGGTCCGAAGGATAGGTATGGATACAATTAATGAACTATTTCGTTATTATTTTCTTTAGAATGTTATGTATACAATTATTTTTCATCTAAATTTGCTGATGTTGGGAATTAAATGTAAATAATAATACTAATGATTGTAATTATTATTGTCCCATTTGTTATATAGCGCTTTATTACAGTTTAGTCTTAAACAGCTCAGAGCATTTTAGCCGAGCGTCCCTATTTAATTTATATTGCTGTTTGAGCGTGTTCCTTATTTCAGAGCCCTTTATATGATGTACCCGATGTACTATTAGTACGTTTATAAATATTCCATGTTGTAACGGTTTCTGAAATTAAAATATCGCAACATCCTTCTCTCTTCGATGACGAAACTGAAACAAATAATCTGATGACGAAGAATGTACAAATGCGATGCTTGATCAAAAAATGAAGAGCTTTCTTCCAAAAGGCGCTCCATCCACTTTTTCAACTTTCGAGGAAACCAGGTTTCTTTGCCCAACTTTGTACACGTGCTTATGGGAATATGACAATTTAACTTTCTATATTTTTATTTTGAGTGAGTAATTTGTCGTAAAATGTGGATTCCTAGATAGCTACGTAGCATATCAATTTAGATATATCGTTAACTCAATTTGTATGGAAAGTGGATTTAGCGCCTTTTTGGAACTGAGCTCTTCATTAATATAAGTTTTCGATCACTACAAATCAGAGAATACGGTAGTTGGTGCAAGTAAAATAATTCTTACAATTCGGAATCCATTCACATGTACACATAATAATACACAATAATCAGTACTACTCTTAAAGGGATAGTTGAGTTCTGGTAAGGAGAGTACAGTTTTGGTGAAACTGAATTTTAGTAACCAAAACCTGCATCATTACATTACAAACTAATAGTTATAACTAGAAAGGAACACAAAATTACAAATGACGTAGTAAAGATCATGTTATCATTAAAAAAAGAGCCGTTAAAACGTAAGAGGGCGCTCTCTAAACACTCATCGGTTTCAACCATTTTGAATAAAATATTGTGCATGTGATGTTTTGTTGAAATAGTGATTAGATAGAGAAATAACCAACAACTATTTAAATACCTATTTTGTAACTTTTTGAAAAGAGGAAGCATTTTTTAAAATTTGTAACGGCTGGTTCAAAATTCTCTAATAAACCTGGGGCCCCAGCTTTATTACAAATTGTTATATTTATGGATATTTCAGCCGTCTCTGAACCGATTTTGATCAAACAAAGAAGATTTTATTATTTAAATATTATGCTCTTTCAAATTTTACACTCAGTTTTTCATTACCTCACAAAAAAAAAGTAGTCTAGCGCCCTCTCTACCAAAACTCAACTATCCACAAAATTCAAGAAATTACGAATTTAAGCGGGTTTGCCTAAAGTTTGCCATGATGTAAGGATGACCCAAGGCACATGTTCTGTGTTATATACAGAGGCACATGTTTCTTGAATGACGTACATTTTCTGCCCAGGGAAAGCTTCACCTTCTTGTTTCTTATATATGTACATAATGTAGTTATAGTAGTTTAACTATGTTTACATTTTAACCAATGTTCTTTCCTTTTTACATTATTATAATAGTATTGATAATATACTCGATTTATATAGCGCCTGCTATGATTGATAATCATGTCTAAGCGCTCTACAATATTATATTTACTTGGATACCAGCAGTGAAAAATACGTTGGTTTTGTATTTAAAAAGATCTAGTAACTTTGTTGGCATGTGCGGAAAGTGAGTATAGCTGGTAAAAATGTGCATTTTTGCGATTTGATATTACATTTTATTGTCTCTTTTACATTAATATTACCTGTTAAAAATGCATTTATTATTGTTGTATTGATAAAACAATGTTGGCAAAATAAAATATTAATTTAATACAAACTTATATTCTCAAATTCACATATAAGCATGCATTGATTCGTTAGATATAATAAAGTTAATTAAAAAGAAAAATGAGATCAATGGATTGTCTTTTGTTGTTAGGTAATTACTTGAACGCTCTGAGATATATAGGCCCCGTTGCATAATATGATCCATTCATCCATCCCCCCCTGATGAATGGGTATTACGTAAGTATCGACGCCCATGCCGTATACAATGCTTGGAAGATCTACGAGTGCTCAATTTGTCTAGAATACGAATCGGGTTTAGTTGGAAAACTGTAAATGTATGTTCTAACTGACGGCCTGAACATGTTTACAATCTTAGCTCTGCCCTACGTATTGTCCCGTATAGCGCCACGTTTTGTCACGGCTTAGCTACGAAATTTATCTCGAAAAGCCCCGTTTCACTTTACTACACTGATTAGCAAATACGTCGCTCTAACGGGAAGGTTTTACGGGTATTTAGTGATTGGGACATTATGGCCCGTATTCACAAAGGAGGTTTGTACAAACCTCGGTTCAAACCGCGGTTTACATCTATGGAATGCCAATTGTAAACTGATGTGTACCATCAACATTGTTCCAAGTAAGGAATTTACATTCTCTCTCCATCAGTTTACAATTGGCATTCCATAGATGTAAACCGCGGTTTGAACCGGGATTTGTACAAACCTCCTTTGTGAATACGGGCCTATAAGTTTAAACGCGGTCAACTGTCGTACCAGTCTGTCTAGTTCCTATAATCGATTGGTTATTGTAAAATGTAAATACGTGGACACGAATGCATGGCAATGAGATAACCACTAGCGGATTAGATGGGTATCAAAGCATCATTACTTTTACACTTGTTTGCCTGTATCGGAAATACAATAATTCATGGAAATTCCTCAGACGGCGTTTGTCTATTATACATCAATGGCTTTAGTTTAAACCCGGTGAACTGTAGTACCCGTCTATCCGACAATCGTTCAAATAATCGATTGCTTATTTTAGATGTAAATAGGTGGGCACCAATGGGCGATGATGACCACTAGACCAGTAACAAGCGGCATCCTTACTATATAACTTACGTCTTTGTTTGTATAACTGCACTAATAGTACATCTGTATCGGACAAAATGAGAATGAAAACAATTAAGTAAGAATGCATAACGTTAGGGCCTTAAATGGATAGTTCACTTTTGGTTTTAAAAATTGTTGAAAGTTGAAGAAAGTGTCTGAAGGGCAACCTCTTGTGTGCTAAGGGCTGTTTTTTTTATGAAAACAATTATCTTGCTTAAACGTTTTGTTGTTTTCGTTTTACCACCATTCGAGCATCACAAATTTAGTATAATCACCACGACGGCACACTCGAATACACCTGGCAGTCATAATAAATCTTGTATCGAAATAAAAATTACTTTGAGGATTGATATTCCCTTTAATATGAGTCACTCCAGTGGAGGAGGAGAGTCGGAACTTTTGTTTAGGATGTACGTGGTCCGCTCAGTCTACAATCGACCAAGTAAGTTTCGTTAAGCCCTCTGTAAATTTACCAATCGATCGCGAGTACAATGTCATTCTTATACAACGAATGCAGGAACGTGGTATATAATATACACGTATATACTACCCGGGCGTATACTATGATATTTGTTTAGTTCTGGTCATTTTATTCATGTGTGTAAAGGCGAGTTCGGATTCGGACTATACTTGGCAAATATATACTATGAGGACTGGTGGTCATGGGAAGTTGTGTGCATGTATGTCGCCGTAAACTAAATAGGTAAGTAGCCATTCGGTCAACACCCATTCCATCCGAAACAACGTAGTCGATAGTTATTGTAAAGTCGTCCGGTCATCATAACTATACGGATGTTAGGTATTGGACTATATTTATGGTCATCTTCATTCACAGGAAGGGTCAAGTGAAGCCCCGTTCGAAATAAGCATCACAGAAAGGAGTTGATCAATGCAATTTTGTTTTTACTTGCGTATCGCCGTGAAAGGGATTCAAGAGGAATAATGCATGTGATGTGGTCAACACCCAATTCGCCCTGAACATATTCTAATAAATAACGGCATCTGGTCATCACGAGTCACATGAAGAAATGATGTATACTTTTTGTCATCTTTTGGATGCATAATCATGGTGATCTTCTTTGATGCGTAAAGACGATAGTTCAGACCATGCATGACGAATATAAATTATGATGTGGTCGCGGAGATGGTCAAAATATATTTAAAACGCAGCAAAAGTGATTCTAAACTAATTTAGAGAAGTTCACAGGTAAGTTGCATCCCGTTTGGGAACATCGAATTTGTAAACTAATTGACATGATACGCTTATTATTGTTTCTAGTAATGTTTCCAATCGTTTATTTATTTCATGCATTTACAATCACATGTATAATGGATGAATATTATGTTATAAATTTAGTTGAACAACGCGGTTTACGAGATTGTTTGTAATCGTTAACTTTACATGAGAGCCTATCCCAATCTTCGTATATTTTGGACAGTAATGCAACATCGATAAAAGCCAGTTTTGTAATTTGGAAGAACACAGGATTTTTTCCTTTAGATAAAACTAATTTATATTAAGGAAGTTATGATTTAAAATATCCACAGTTTTCTCATTTTACATTGTTTTGTAGCAAGGTTAATCACATTTTCATCTCGAATTGGTTACAAATGTTTTTTTTTTAAATCGGATATTGCATGTACATCCTTCATTTCGAAATAATGTTATTCATATTTATTTGTCTGATCAGACTTAAATCGTACACTAGTAACGAGCATACGATACCCAGTTCGTAAAAATTTAACTCTATCAAATTATACATGTTTTCTAGGACAGAGTTTTAATCCAATGGTTGAACATTATTCTTTTTTAAAACAGCGGGTTGATTCCCAAATTTCGTAAATTGACGAAATTATAATACTGGCTGTAATTCACAAAGGAGGATTATGTAAACCATGATTTAAAACCGTATAATTACTATACCACCGGCCCTAAACTGATGTAGAAAGAATGTTTACTTTCACTTTTGGACAATCGTGAAGCCATACAGTTGCTAAAGACATCAGAATAAATGTTTATAATGTTCTTTAATCTTAGATGATGAGTTTTAATTGGACCCGGAAGTGAGCAAGCCCAAACGACCGTATAATAAGAAAAGTTTTAATGGGATTTAAATTTTTTACTTTTTCGTAATTATCACTACCCTATGTTTTAAACCTTGGTTTGAAAGCATTGTTCACCTAAACAAATTCCAACCATGGAGTTTTGCAATAAGAGTACTTAAACGACGTCAGTGAGAGTGCTATTACAAATGATTACATACGATGGGACATTTCCTCTTCGAAAGTTAAAGCCAAAAGGTAAACTGTTACATATGCCTCTTCCTTTGAACGTGTGTATGTACTGAGTAAATACAGGGTCATCGACAAACGAGACAACGCCCTAAAATATACCCTAATATATGCATATGCATTTTTGTCCGCTGTCGGATAACGTCGTAGGATTTTTATTTTTTATTTATGTTTTGGTTTTTGTTTGGGGGGGGGGGGGGGCACGTGATAAGAGCGGATACACTTTACGTATTTCATTATTTGAAAGGATGTTCCCCTTATCTTTGTTATTGAGCCACCCCTCCCTGATAAAGCAGAGGGTGGGGGAGGGGAGGGGGGGGGGGGGGTGGGGGTGGGGTCTTCAATACCTAGATGGTCGGGACCGATAGAAAGTGGACTTTTCTGTATCAGGGGGTGGGGGGGGGGGGGGGTGGTGGTGCTTGCGTACGTAACAATCACTTGGTATTTATACCATGAATATGTACAAAATGTTTAGTCTGAAAACGATATGTGTTTCATAATAGTTTATGATATGCTTTCCCGAAATGATGCCGCTTTTTCCGAAAATGCCCATGTTTAAACACTGTGAGTAGGGGGGGGGGGGGGGGGGGGAGGTTTAATCTCAGTAAGGTGTCGCCGCAGCTGATAACATTGCTCTATTTGTATCTGCCACGTACATCCTTCTGTGATAAGTACCCGATTGTCATGTAATACAGGGTGGACCCCCAAAAAACGGAACGGGGCACTTCCCAAAATATAGTTACAAATGTATCATGTCCATCGAAAAGGGTGTCTTTTCAAATGAACAACGACACCAAGAACAGTCAATTTGGTAGTGTAGTTTTTGTTTTAGAGCGCTGTGAGTGACACATGTCAGGTTCTCTTTTTTGTCAATTTTTAACAAGCTTGATACATCGCACGTACCGCCTTTCATAGCGTTGATAACGCACGCCATTGTTAGTGTGCACTCAGCCGTGTGCCGAGAGAATAGGCATGGTCGATCAACGGTATTACGGGCAGGGAGTGCATAATATTAACTGGCGCCGACTAGGTAAAAATTTACAAAAATTGGTACCTGGCATGGCCTCACTCGCAGCGTCCTAAAACAAAAAAAAAAACTACACGAACAAAATTACTGTTCTTGGTATCGTCTTTCATTGGAAAAGACATCCTTTCCGATGGACATAACATGATGGTACTTTATTTCGGGAAGTGCCCCGTTTTTTTTAGGCCATCCTGTATAGAGCCCGGATAGGTTAACACGAAAATTATGGAAGATATTCCCCTGTCCCCCTTGCTTATTGTAACCTAGTGTATCAATCGGGTTTCAAAACTTCGACAGAAAACGGATTTAAGTCAATACCAAAATTGATGCATTCGGTGTAACTTTTCGTCCTACACATTTGTTAAAGGCTACAAATATGTTTATTTTGTTCCTATTTTTAGCGTGGATACCCCTAGCATCAGCTGCTGGAGCCGCGGCTGTGGGTCAGTACCAACAGCTACATGCGTGATGCGGTATTGAACGGTGACCAAGTCCGGACGGTGAAGATTACTAGCACGCCCCCTACGGCTAACATCATCACGATGAATCTGCAGAGAAGAGTGTGTTCCGTCATCAACAGGCCGCTGCTTCTCACGTGCTTTGTTCTCGTCTGTTGCAGCACCCTCTACGTCATATGTGGTTACCAGACACACGTGAAAGGTATTTGTATACAAATGATGCACAGGCATGAGTGGATCGATCGGTAAGAATTGGGTGCACGAGTTTAACTTTGGAATGGTTTAAACCCACGAGCGCAGCGAGTAGGTTACAGACCATTTCCAAAGTTAAAAGAGTGCATCTAATTCTTACCGAATTACGAAATATGTCTGTGCAGCATTTGTTTTATAAAATGGGCGCAAACAAATGTGAAAATCAAACTTTTCCCCAGTAATGGCTAAATGGCTAAATGGCTAAATTTACCGACGCATGCCTGTACATTTACCGACGCATGGCTAAATTTACCGTCGCATTACTGGGGGAAATTTTGATTTTCTCTTTTGTTTGAACCCATTTTATAAAACAAATGCTGCATAAGCATACTTCGTGGATCGGTAATAATTAGATGCAGAATTTGTCTATAACTTGAGACACGTAAACATGTAATAACTGAAGAAAAAACACGTAAAGACTCCACATAAAAACTCACAACCTCTTGTTGAACTCGAAAAAGTAAGTAACAATCACCTTTATATTACATTAACTAGATCTAAATCATTTATAAATCACCTACAACAAAACTAATATCAGTGGCTTTCATGCAGAGTGGCAGTACACTCCTGTACTTATAGTGTAGTTCAACTTACAAAGTCAAAACGATGTCGATGAACAGAAAGACGAACGATGAACAAGACCAGAGGCAGAACACCGATCAGGAATGAAGTATCACAACAAACACAACAAACATGGGGTAGCCATGAAACAGGAATGGAGATCACAACGCGTCTGTATCATAATTTGAGTTTGATTTTTTGTTTTAAAAGGACGAAGAGCGAAGAGTATAGTCGCCATTTCAGTAGTCGAATTCAGACACGCTATGCACTCGCTATTGCAGATTGTACTGTTGTTGTTGTTTAGTTTGGTGGCAATCAGTCAAATCTGACTATTGTTGCCAATTGCTTTTCTATTGATTTCATCTTCCCCTTTTTTAAAAATATTATACAATTTTATATATCATCAACAAATTATTTCTATGGCACCGCTAAAAATATTGCGATATTTCATTTTTTTCCTTTTCTCCTACCTTATTATGAATATTACTTTTATATACAAAAATATATAATTTTTCCTTATTTCAATAACAAAGTACGTGTACGGTGTGGCTATTTATACTGTGTGCATTAGTACAATAATCGTACACGCGAATTGACCAATCAGATTGCAGAGATCCTGAAGCCCATTTTATAATAATAGATAATGAATGCGTGGCCATGTAGATATTTCAAAGCCGTATATAGAAAACCGCACACTGCAAACCGCTTGCCACATACTGAAAATATTTTAAAGGGGCATATTTCCAAGTTTAGGGAACGGGAACTGCGCTTATTTTTGCGATTGAAAAAGAGCAAAGAAAATGGGATTCCAACGGGATTCGAACCCGAGACCTCCGGATTGCTCGACCGGTGCTCTTACCGACTGAGCTATAGAAAGCCCTTGTACGGCGTTCGTCCCTAAAAAAACCCTTAATTTTCATTGCACTTGTGGTCAGAAGCTATCATAAACCTACAAAGCCTACAAAAAAAGCCTACAAAAAGTGGAAACGGTTTGTACCTTTAAAGGGATCTAGTAACCTTGCTGATATGTGCACAAAACTGACGAAGCGTTGATAACATTTTGTATTCATGTGATCTGATATGTCCATTGATTGATGTGTTAAAATTTTATGGTAAATGAATGTAATATTATGAGCGAAAATGCAATGAAAGTGATAATTGCTGACTCATCAGATCTATATGGCTGCAATAACGTCCCATGTCTGTGCATAACACATTGGGAATATTATTGTAGAGTTAGATTTTCTGATATAAAAACAGTTATCAGGGGCACTTTGCCGTTACAATTCGAAAGACATGTTTGAACAGTCATATTCGCGCCAGATCGACGTCGGAGCCGCTAAAGTTATGTTCTCCTCTCTTTCAATCTCTCTGATTATTTAGTGCCACAATATGTCCTCATTGACCATTGGTCAATGGTCCAGCTTCGTGCATCTAAGGATTCTTTCGCTTCGGGCCATCAGAATCTGGAACATAAAGTGGAGGTCTGTATAATTCAAGACACAATTTTAGTCTTTAACATTAACATTACAATAGGAAACTAATTTGATTATTATTTTGTATTTAAGATAGTAGAAATAAATATTTGAACTACAATGTTGACATTGTTTTCAGTCAAATAACATCCGCTTCCACAAGAAGGCGCTATTGACACTTCTGAATATTTTCCTTCAACTTTTCCTTCAACATAAATGTTATTTTTCCCCCTAAAATTAGCATTCAATAGAAAGAATATTTGAATCAATTTCAAGCCAAATTACAGTATTATAGTATAACAGTAATTTTAACGACACCATCTATATTGGCTTAACAATTTTATCAACATTGTTGGCATAGTATAAAAAAGGGAATTATATTGTTTAATCAGAACCTTAGTATCGTTACATGTAGAAATATCAGTTGAAACTTGCATGCACGCCGCCAGCACACCGCTGATATTTGGCCTTAATTCACTGCCCGTTCGCCCCTGTCAGCCGGGCTGGGTATTCGTGGCTTTAGAGCCGACAAGCCCGCATACCTTTTGCATGCAACAGCCAACGTGTATGCGGTTGAGCTGAATCTACGGTGATAGGCTTTTTTATTTTGAACATTTGATTGCTCAAATAGTAAATTTTAAAACAGTTTTTGTCAAAAGTTTTACATTAGCTAATAGGTTATGATACATTCTTTCACACGGTAGGTGATACAAGCATAGTTTTCATGTATGTATGTTTCCCAGCCACTTTGGTTTATTTTCACCACTGTTTGTTACCGGGTGTCACTTTACCTAACGTTGTCATTTTGATGTCTTGTATACTGAATTGTATGTATGACCATTGATAGCAAATAATGTCTCTCCATATCCACCAATCTCCTTCTCGCTCATTCACTTTCTCTATATATCTCTTTCCACTTGTTTATACACAGAGAGGGGTTCAAGATTATCCGAGCACTCCTGCACGAACAGGTAATGTTGTGGGCGGCATAAACGATGAGGAATATTATACGAATAATATATTACCAATCACCAATAATTCGGATCCTACCCCCAACGTTATAGCTTTCCCTGCAGTATGGCCGGTAAACTGGACTAGCGAACATCCGGTTGTGACGTCATCGAGGGAATACATAACCCAGAAGCACCTGCAGGAGCTACAGACAGACGATAATAACGTAAATAACAACGCGTCAGCGAGTTTTTTAACAACTGATAGAACGGTTAGTTCTAGAACTACGAAAAATGATAGTGGCATTGCCGCGAGGACTACGAGAGATGAGGACATTTCGCAGCGCCAGGTAAGACGGAAAAAACTACTAGAATATACGTGCGACAAACACAAGTTGGAGATCGGCCAAAACTTCTTGTACAAAGACACGTACCGCCACATGTACGTGATCGATTCGGAGAAGTTGTTATTTTGCTACATTCCCAAAGTCGGGTGCAGTAACTGGAAACGCATCCTCATGGTGCTGGATGGGAAACGGAATGAAACTGACGACATCACCAGTCGCGAGGCGCATGCGCACAACGGCATGACAGTGCTAGGAAAGATCAGCCCGGAAGAGCAAAAGTATCGGTTGCAAAACTATCGCAAAGTCATGTTCGTGCGCGAGCCGCTCGCGCGCGTCGTGTCAGCGTACAAAAACAAATTCGCGGATTCTAGTGTGTACCGCACGGCGCCGCGCGTCTTCCACAGCTTCGGTAAAAAGATCGTGGCGAAGTATCGGCAGGATCCGACACCGTTAGAAATGTCAACTGGTGAAAATGTGACCTGGACGGAATTTGTGAAATACCTTACGGATGAAGAGGAGAGGACTGGTTTCGACCGACACTGGAAAGAAATGTACAAGCTCTGCTCGCCATGCCAGATCCAATACGATTTCATAGGAAAGCTTGAAAACGTCGACGAAGAGGCCGAATATGTTCTACGTAAACTGAATCTCACCCGCCCCGTAAGTTTCCCGGGGAGGGAGAACAGTCACCCGACGAATGTTTCAACGAGCACGGCTCAGTATTTTGACGGGTTCTCGCAAGAAACTCTGAGCGATCTTTGGAATATATACCATACTGATTATGACTTATTTGGATTCAAGAAACCGTATTACATAAAGTGATATAAATGTGATATTCAATATTAGGGATTACTTTATTTAAACTCTTGTACGATGTAATTTGGTAGCGGAAACCTACATGCATTATGCAGCATTAATGACTTTGGAACTTATTTAAGTATTTCGAAGGGTATTTTGTTGGAAGAAAGTTTAAAGGTGCACCTGTAAAGTGTCAGATATTGCCCAAAATGACATTTGAGACTTCAATCTTGTACCAAAAGCGTTGTAAGATATGTCCGAATGATGTGTGAAGGTTTCATTGAAAAAGAACACTGCTTTCCTGGATAAAAAAGCGAAAATATGCGTCAGCTTTTACAACGAAATACCGAATGACGTTTATGAGGCTTATGACCGTTCATTAACGCTATTGAGCTGATTGATAGATATCGTCATACTAAAGGGTCATTTTTTAAAAATCTAACCCTATTTTATTATTCTCTTACCATAAGCTAAACAGCATGGTAGAAGAGAAACGAGGAAAGTAAATTTCGTGGAGTTAGACACTTTACAGGCATCTCATTAAGCTACAACTAATATCGTACTAAATTAATTATGACGTATTCGGATTCAATTCAATTCAATTTTATTCTTGCTTCCAACAAAACATTACAAATGAATTATTACAATTTATACAAAATAGAGATATACATATTGGAAACAAGAGGGGTCCACTAAAAAGCAATGCTTGTACAATTGTGGACCCCTCAAATAATAGTTAGGAATATTATTGTATATTTTAATTAACACATTCTAGACTACAAAAAAGTATAGAGAGGAAAAAAGGGGTGCCAACAGAGACCTACATGGGACAAGAGAGAATTTGACAACAATAGGAGAAGACGGATACAATACAACAATTAGACACTGCCAAACGGAAGTGAGGGATCGGGGGTACAAATATAATCAGTAGTACAAAAGGATGAGCTACATGTGGGGTTCAAGTGAAAAATGAGGACAAAGAGTTGCGCTTAGAAAGGAGCTATGCATGAGAAGAAACAATATATCATGTCAGATGAAATTTTGAGTCTGCGAGTAAAGAAAGACCTTGTTAAGGATGACGTACGGACGGGCAAAGAGTAAATGGGCGATATAGTTCAATGATGTACATAAGATTGTAATAAAAACAATTTAAATTTTTTCTTAAAAATATTAATCGATGGAGCATTTTTTATTTCAGTACTTAAAGAATTCCATAATTTGGGGCCTTCATATATAAATGTATTTTGAGCAAGGAGGGTCCGCAAGAGAGGTAAATGAAATTCTTCAGAATGTCTTGTTGGATAATTATGGACTGAGCTATTTTTAAAAAACATTTCTTGAAAAACAGATGGCAACATATTTTTATTATAATTATACATAAATTGACCAAGTTGAAATAAATATAGATCTTTTACCTTCAGTATCTTATTTTCAAAAAATAAGGGGTCTGTATGGGAGAGAAAGGGGGAATTACAAATAATACGAATAATCTTCTTTTGTAATAACAACACTTTATCCAATAAAGTTTCATGAGTGTTACCCCAAACTAAGATACCATAATTCAAGTATGGGAGTATCAAAGAACTATAAAGCATAATTAATGAATTAAAAGGAAGACATGTCTTCACTTTATTAATTATACCAATATTACGAGAAATTGTTTTACAAATATTATCAATATGAAATTTCCAAGTAAGGTTATTGTCAACCGTTACACCCAAAAATTTAATGAATGAAACACACTCCAAAGGGGTGTTTTCAAAAACTATGTTAGCAGGTAACGAATCTATAGATTTACTAAACAACATATATTTCGTTTTCTGGAGATTCAATGATAATTTGTTCGCTCTGATCCACGATAAAATATGACTCATTTCAATATTAATAATTTCAACTAGTCTATAAGAATCATTATGAGAAAAAAACAAATTCGTATCATCAGCGAAAAGTACGAAAGACAAAATTTTGGATGATCGACAAAAGTCATTAATATATAAAATAAATAAAAGTGGGCCTAGTATACTACCTTGTGGAACACCACAATTTATATAATGGGGAGCAGAAGAGTTATCATTTAAAGATACATACTGCTTTCTATCCGAAAGATAGCTCCTGAACCACTCCAAGGCCCTCCCACGTACACCATAATGTGAAAGTTTATAAAGTAAAATGTCGTGATTGATTGTGTCAAAGGCCTTGGAGAAGTCCAGGAAAATGCCTATCGTATGAGAAGATTTGTCGATTGCATGAGCTACCTTCTCAATAAAAGACAATAATGCGTGTACGAGCAAACGTACTTCATGGAACGATATCTGGCCATTTAATTTGAATGTCAGTGACTAAGAGCAATTCATATTTGTATTACCTCAGAATTCATTATTATTTAATATCGCTAGTGATATTCGTTTAAACGAATATCACTAGCGATATTATTTTCGATACTATATCCGCAATGAGTAATATATTTACTAACATATTTATTTCATCAAATGCAGTTCTTTATGTCGACCTTTTTTTTTCTTACAAACGTTTGCGTTATCTTATTTTAATCATGTACATTACTGAACTATTCAGGGGCATTTCATACAACAAGCCCTGCTTCCAAGATTGGCTCCTCCGCAGTTTTGCACAAATCGTAAAACAAACTATTTGTGTTTTTTAAATTTGTTAAAGGGATCTAGTAACTTAATTGAAATGTTCAAAAATTGATGAATAGTTGATATAATGTTTTTTGCTAGGTTATTGTAATCTGATGTGTCCACTGTGTAATGCGTGAAAAATTCATGTTGATGGATATTATATTTTCAAGTAATGAGCAAAAATGCAAAGTGATATTTGCTTACTTATTGCACTGTACACCCTTATACCTTGCCGAAGGATAACACATGTCTGAACACGTCAGTCGTATCCTTTTAACGAAAGGAAAATTACGTATGAGAGAACCACTAGAATTATTACCGTTACTAGATCCCTTTAATACAATCGTGACATTACTTGACATTTATATAATTGTATCCATTTAAAACAAAACTCTTTAGATCAACACGAGCAAACTCACATGCATTATAAAATGATTTATGTCAACCCAATGTTAAACACCAAAACATCATCATTCCAGATAAACTCATTTAAAACACAATGTAAATTTTTGAATATTTAATTATTTATTATATTGAGTTCAATTATTTATTTTGTAAAATACTTCAACTTGTTCTGTTTTAGGTTACGTTTTTTCAACTCTATTACTCGTAACATTATTGTGTAAGGTCAATATGCAACTTAGCGAAATTGAAATGAAATTGAAATGTAGTTTTAATTATTGGCTTTTATAATTTATAATTTTTAAATCAATCATCCCGAAAATGAAATCTTCTTCCGTATTGTATTTTTGTATTTATTTAACAAAAAATGTATAATGGTAATTATAAATCACAGATTAAATTGTATACTCTTCAGTCACATTGTCTTTATTTGCTATATTTAGTTTACATCAATATAAGGTTAAACTGACAGACCGGTATTCTCCTAAATTATAAGCTTAAAAGCAAAGCACACATTTTTAATTTTTTTTGGAAGGCGCTTCGACAACAAAATTTGTAAGGTATAGAGGAAACTCTGTAAAGGAATTACAAGACCACGACAATATCGAAACAAGACAACGTTTATCCAAATCTTTTCACAAACAGTTGACATAATACATACTAACATCAGACTTGACAAAATGAGAACCCCACAATTACTAGATACATTGAAGAAGCCTACACATTTTAAAACTAAATCTACCAAAGCGAATTTATGGATGGATTTAGACGATGTTGCTTTCGAAATCATTATTCTAGCGAAAACTCGCATTCACAATTGCTGATATGAATAGTTGAAACTTGTAGGTGTTTGAAAGACCGGTGCTTTGTTGCTATGTTCGAATTCTTAGCAATTGTTAAGGGGCCTTGCAAAGTTAAAAACATCCCAAACATCCAAAGACAATTTGTATAGAGCTCACCCCACCCACCCGCCCCCCTATCCAAACTTCTTTTTTTGGGGGGGAAATCCATCTCCGACATGGACAGAAAACTCAAATCATATAATGACTGTAATAATTATAATATTATTGGCATATTAACATAGTAACATAAGCTCCAAACACACCATGTTTGCCGATGCTTGTGCGATTGCGTGATTTTACCGGTCCGAGTTCTGTTCCGATCGGAGAATTTTTATTCCGGACCATTCCGGACCGGTTCCGATCCAGACATTCCATCCGGGTCCTAGCACTAGTGTGGCGGGAGACGAGTAAAGTGTTATTTTTGCACTAAATCTTAATTGGGGGGGGGGGGGGGGGGGGGGGTAGAGGGTTCCAATTTTGTAATTATTTTTATTTTTTATTATCCAAAGTGTCACGATATGTAATGGAATAATTCTGTCTGGTTTATCACAACATTCTGTAAGAATAGAGCCTCACAGAGATGTTCAGGCCATGGCTGACATGATTTGTTGACGTTGTGACTTGTGAGTTGTATTTTTTGTGTTCGAACATTATTTCCAATCTACAAATGTAATTTGTAATCAAGTTCATTTTCTGTGCCGCGTATTTTAATGCTTTGGTTCCCTTTTATGCAACATCCCCACCCCCTGATATCTCCTCGTCTATGGAGCGTCCCCAGTGCTCAATCCACGGTGATGCGACACACCACTTCTTGTCCCACGTTGTTGCAAGGTAGGTCGTTCCATTTTTGCGGGGGTGCGACATTTGACTTGACATGAGCGCAGTCCTCCCCGGTACCTCCAGCCGCATCATCCGGTTGCAGTCCCTCCCAGTCTGAATATCAGATACAACAAGATGAATGGATGTGTGAATAACTATACAACTTACAAACTAAAATGAATGAATGGGTGAACGAATGGCTGAACGAACTGGTGACTAACTGTATAACTAACTAAATGAATGTAAGTCAAGGTACATTGCCCAGCCTTCGAATGTAACAGATCCTTCGTCTAGGCAAGAGCTGACAAGTACTGTACTGAAACATGCAACGAAATAATGTACAACAGGTAAGGGGAGGGTGTGAACAGGTACGGGCTTGGGTGAAAAACAACAAAGTGGGAGAAGGTTATACAGGAGCTGGCTAGAGTGGACATACACTTTTAGAAGTACGATAATATGGGAACTGGTGAGTATGTGTCAAGTGTGTGACGGGGACGCAAGGGGATAATGTGAATAAAGGGAACAAAAGGAAATTCGGCGCAGGGGGGACATACTAAATGAATAAATAGATGCATGAAGTTAGTAACATTTAATGAAATCGCCCCCTCGCCCTCGACCCCCACGTGCTCAATCCATGGTGATGCGACAAACTACTTCAAGTTCCTCGCTGCCGCAGGATAGATCGTTCCATTTTCTCGGAGGTGAACCTGAATTGAGATGAGCGCAGTCCTCATTGCCTCCGTCATCATCTGGTTGCTGCGCACCCCATTCTGAAAATAAAGCATCAACGATAAATACAAGTATAAATATATAATTACGATTTTATGAAATGAATGCGCGACTGAATAAATGAATGAGTGAATTAAACAATGAATACAATAATGAATGATGGATGAATGAATGAATGGTTGAATTCAATTGGATGAATACATACTTTAATGAATGAACACATAAATGAATGAATGAATACTATCATAAATGATTAACGAAAATTATAGTTTAATGAATGGGTGTCATTAATGAAATATGGAAGTATACATGATGGAATAATGAAAGAAGAAGATATCAGTGATGGAAGAATGAATACATGGACGAATGAATCAATGAAATCATGAATGATGGATGAATAAATGGATGAATGATGGAATAGATGTATGACTGATGGATGGATTGATGAATACATTAATGAATGCATGAAAGAATGGTTGAATACATGCATGGATATTATGATGAATGAATGAATGGATGCATTCATGCATAAACGAATGATTGAAGGAAACATGTGACGTGGATGAATAGAGTGGTGAAGTGTGATGTCATAAATGATGTCATAAGCAATTTTTTTTGAATTTTCAAATTTGGACTTAATTTTCAGAAAGAGCACTGTCCAAATACCGAAAATCAAAGGAATAGGTTACGTATTGACTGAGATATGCTCATCCGTATGATTTTTTTGTCAATAAACAATCAGTGTTATAGTGCACTGGTTCCAACATTTAGGAACCAGTGCACTATAACACTGATTGCCCATTGAGGTAAAATTCATTCGGATGGGCATATCTCAGCCAATACGTAACCTATTCATTTGATTTTCGGTATTTAGACATTATTTGTTATGCTCTTTCTGAAAATGAAGTAAAAATTTGAAAATTCCAAAAAAGTGTTTTTATGACATCATGGCTTCTGTACTCTATTATGTTGTGGTAATGGTCACTTAAAGACTAATAAAACACAATTTGATGTTACTTCGGAAATCACTGGGGGCTCCCAATCCCTTTCACACACACACCATCTTTTTCGATGTCGTTGTAATTCAACCAGTCGAGGGTGACATACATCGGGTTATCTCAAATTACCTTAAGTCCACACTTTTCTAGTTGCGATAAGTCAACTTGCCGAAATTATGACGATATGTTTACTTTACAGACTATTACAATACGATTTAATCTTTCACGTCTTACATTGGGAATCACTTGGGCTGCCTCTCTATATATATCGTTCACATGCCCAAATACCTTCTTCGTCGTTGTTGGTGCAATTCAACCAGTAGGGGGCAACGGTTAATCCTACCAAATGTCTCATATGCCCACACTTCTTTAGCTGCGATACAACTTGTTGATATTAGATATATGGCCACTTACAGAATGATACAATATCATTCAATCTTACTTTTGTAAACACCGGGGGCTGCTTTTCTGTCATTCGTATGTCCTCACACCTTGATGTCGGTGTAATCGAACCAGTAGGGGGCGATTTAAGGATTATCTTGTCAATCATCTCAGATACCCAAACTTCTTTGGCTGCGATACAACTTGTCGATCGATTTAATGATACATGGTCACTCACAGACTCACGGGCGTAGACATGTCATTGATACCCATTCAACTGGGGGATGAGCTATTCATCCATCCCCCCAGTTGAATAGGTATTAAGTAACTCGCTACGCCCGTGCACAGACTACTACAATAATATGATGTAATCTTAACTCGGTAATCACCGGGGATTCCCTCTCTATCCCTCTCGCATGTCCACAAATTATCTGCTGCGATGTAATTTGTCGTTATTAATATAATAGTGATTACTTACACACAAATAACATCACCAAAATACAATTATAATCTTACATCAGAATGTTAGGAATCACCTGGAGCTGCAGCGGTATTCTTGTTCGCATTTCCACACGCCTTCTTTGTCGATGTCGGCGCAATTTAACCAGGAGATGGCGACGTACGGCCGCTATCCTTCCAATTATTTCAGCTGTCCACACTCTACCTCACATGATGCGATACAACTCGACATTTGTTATGATAATGTTATTGTATACGTACAGACTAATTAAATACAATGTGATCTTACTTCGGTAATCACCGGGGGTTCCCTCTCTATCTCGTGCACATGTCCATACGCCCTCTTCCTCGATGTCGTTGCAATTCAACCAGTAGGCTGCGGTCGTGGGTGCGATCTCGTTGAAGATATCGGTTTCAACTTCATTATCGAGATACAGGAGAGATGGCGTTCGAAACGCATCGCCGTACCAAACCTGTGCATGTTTATGTTTGAAATGGAAACAATCATGAACGAATAACATTAAAGGTACACTTCAGTATTGGTACTTTCCGAAATGCCCCTTGACACTAAATTGGTTGGTTTTTAATTCCATTTGAAAGTTCCTTGAATACAACATGTAAAATGATAATCATTCCCTTACAAATGCTCTCATAGTTTAACAATTTGATTTCAAAAATATTGTATTCAATAAGTCTACCGGCCGGGGAACAGTTTTACTTGTTAGAAAAATACAGAAGATGCTTTTAAACTACTTTGACAACAATCTAAACAAGTTTTTAAACAGTTTTTAATGATACATCTATTGAACCATTTTTTAACAAAAATAATATTAAATGCACAATTTGTGTGTTTAATTCCAGCAAGATTTCAAGACAAACGTTATTAAGGGGTTATTAGTAACTGAAATTAATTTCATAGATAATTCTTTTGTTTTTCGTTTTTAAAGACAAAATGGCGCAAAACGATGACAATAATAAGATTATAACAAATCATGTTTTTTATGTATTTGTATGATATTCCAAAGATTTTAATCTTCTTATGGCCAGGGGTTTTTCATGATATCTACACACATTCAACAAATTACAAATCTCACCTTGGATCAGGTTAAAACGGTCAAAATTCAAGAAAATGCATTCGACATGTTTATGTACCTACATTGTGTTTGCTAGCTCATTTGAGGGTCAGCTACACAATTACTTTGCGGACATAATGGCCCCTAAAACCTATCAAAAACCACATAAATGTCATGATCTATGTTCCAGAAAAAGTAATATTGCATAATTATGCTAGAAAGTTCAATTTGCCTACATAAATCAGTCCATCTTGCGAAAACAGCTACGTAATTGTCTATGTTTGTCAACAGCGCCCTCATATCAGTCAGGCGCAAGATCGATTTTCAATCTTGTACAAATATTGGAAAACGGCTGTTCTTGGACCTCTACAGTCCGAGGGCGTGAAGTATTCACCCGCGCACTAGATTCGCTTGACAGTTACTTTAATACTGAAAATATTATAATTACACAAAAGCAGTCGCCCATACACAAACACAAACATGAGCACACACAAACAAAGGCACACGTTAACACACATACATAAATAAACGCACACACATACACATATATACACAGACACAAACGCACACACGCATACACACCTATACATACACACAAACATGCATACACACACGTACACATACATCACATACACGTAGACACACACACACACACAAACACACACACAAACGCACACACGTACACACACGTACACACGTAAACAAATGCATATATACACACACACACATGCATGCATCATTTCTTGAAATATGTTATAGCGTGCTCATAATTTCACCTTATACGCGAGCATGTGCGGCTGTATTGCAAGTCTAGCAACGATCGCTTGAAGCTACATTATTAAAAATTATACCCCTAAATACGTATTCCGAATAGATTTTATATAAATTACAAGGTTCGATTTCTTTCTTTTTCGACAAAAAGAAACTTGCGCTATATATTTTTTAGTTCACCAATTTTTAACAAAATTGACAATGTTAGATTTCTCGTACTGATTTTTTTAAGCGACTAAGGTTCAAAAGTGAAATTTCTCTTCCCATAGACATAACACGCGGGTTAGTGCGTAAGTATGTACGGCTTATGCATAATTCATTAGGGTCCAAAAGATTGGAAAACCATGCTTTTCAGAAAGATTGGAAAAGTAATCTTGCGCCTGACTGCATAATAGTGATCGGAGGATATGTTTATACATGTAATTGCAATTTGTAGAGCTTGACCTGCCTGACATGTGTGCCAAATATGAGAGTGGTCGATCCAATTTTAGGAATTAGAGAAGGGGAGGGGGTCTATAAGCCCCCCCCCCCCCCCACCCTTGGCCTGGGAACACCACAATAGCTTCGGCTTGATAGGGTTAGAGAGGTAGCTAAGTTTTGTACTTAGAGGACGCTGCACGAAATAATTTGTTTGTGTGATAATGTGAGTGTATAATTTGAAATGACAGCATACACTTTAATTGATGAAAATCGGTTCAAAACGGCTGAAATGTCAATAAAGATATCCAATCGGACAATGTCTGGGCCCCAGATTTTGTCGATGATTACAAAAAAAAGAAAAAATGCTTACACTTTTTCAAACATTTTCAAAAGAGGTTTGAAATAGTTGTTGATGATCTCTCTTTTGATCATTATTTCAACAAAAACAAAAACATGCACATTTTTTTCTGGAAAATGGTTGAAACCAATGCTTTTTTAGAGAGCGCCCTCTTTTGCTTGAATAGCACTTTTTGACTGATAACAGGCTTTTTAATTAGTCGTTCGTAATTGTCTATACCTTTCGAGCATGGTGGAGTTATAATTATTAGTTTGTAATATTATTGTGCAGGTTTTGGTTACCCAAACTGTACTACCCCTTTAAGCAAATAAAGCAAATTAATTGCAAGCTAACCAGTTCGAGGCTGGCACAGAAATAGTGGGCCGCCAGCCAGTCCTTCTTCATCTGGGTAAAGAGGTAGCACTTCTGATTTCCCTGTGTCCAGCCGGCAGGGCAGTGCTGTAGCAGATCTGGAGGAATAGAGAACCGAATCGGTGGTGACATATTCTTTTGGAGTAAAATTCTGTTTTAGAGGGCGCTACAAGAAATATTGGTTGCGAGGTGATAGAAATGTAAGCGACATATCTGAGAAAGCACTCAATTAATACAGGATGGACTTTATTTGATCACAATTGAGTAAGAAACGCTTGAACTATGGATGAATATATTTGATTGCAATAAATGTGGTGGCCGAACATTTATTTCATAATTTAAACAAACAAGTATTGATCAATCCTATAATTACACACTTTTGAAAATACACCGAAATGGCTTAAACGCTGTCTTTGATTAACTTTCTATTGAGTATTTTAACCAAACGGAATTAAAGTAAAAGTTATTGCAATATAATGAAAACAATTTAGAAAATGGACGTATAAACCAACATTTGTGGCAACTTGCATATATTGCTTATGTGGACGGAAATTGATTTTATTACGAATTCTTGCTAAAAAATGGTATGAGCGAGGTCTAAGTTGACTAGGCTAAAATCATGGTTTAGACAAAAATAAGAATAATGTAATGGCAAACAGCAATCACGTAAATGGTTAAAATGTATATGAACTAATATTCTCGCTCGGTAGCCTGGAAGTTGCCTGGATAAAGTCAGACAGTGCCAAAATACCCTGCAAATTAAACTGCCGTCCATGACATGACGTCATTTAGTGATTATAAAGTAAAATTATGTTAAATCACAATTGAATAATACAAATACATGTAGTAAGAACTCATTCTTATTGTATAGCGCATTTCATAACTGGTAAAAAATTATCTAAGCGCTTTACAAACAAAACATAAGAGCAATTATATTTACATGTTAATTCATAACAAAATTGATTTATAGACATTAGTTGCCCCCCTAAAGCCCTCTTCCCCCTCATTCTACGCTGTCTCTATTTTTTTTTTGGACAAGGGTACGCGTTCGAAAGGGCATGGTAACTCAAATCAAAGGCTACCTCAAATTGGCATATGCACTAGCTGCTCAACTGCTGCAGTCCATTACGCGCCTTTTTGTGTTTTAATTGTTAATTTATTATAATCCATTATCATGCAAGGCATTGGCAAAAGGCCATGTCAACCCAGCCCATGCTGGTGATTATAATAAGTAACATATCAATCTTAGCGATGCCACTATGTTTTATAATTATGGTTACGTTGTTAATACTGATCTAACCTTATTGTGAAAATTAATAATGTTTGTATTCTGACTAGAAATCAATTATGAGTAATGATTGATAGATGAATAATAATCACCATCATCAACATACAAAACAAAAAACAAAAGCAGCCTAAATAAATCAACAACGGCAATAACAACAACAACAACAACGATACTAATAACAATGAATCGTATCAATACAAGGAACTATAACTATTCTGTTTTCTGGGACAAAGGGCGTATAGATGCGGGGTTCCCATTCTAAATGAAAAAACTGTTTCCCCGGTAACCCTCCCCCCTCCAGCAACGGCATTCAAAATCGCAATCAAAACAACATACGGAAGACATCTGTCTACAAAAGGAAACTAAACCTAATGAAGTCTCAATTGTTCGGGTGACCAACCCCCCCCCCCCCCCCGAAAAAACAACAACAAACAAACAAACAAACAAACCAAACAAACAAATAAAACAAAAAGCAAAACAGAAAAAGATGAAGAAACAACGGATAAAACAAATGCAACATAATTCATGCACATTACGCCGTTGCCAGGGTCAAGTCAGAATTGCTAGGCCACCTTCTTTATTAAATATCATATTTAACGGGAGCCCCCCCCCCCCCCCACACATACATAAATATAATTAAGCTCGTCGAAGCAAACACAATAACCCCAAAATAGGTTAATTACCTTCCACACATTTATAACCATCGTCTGCCTCCTCGCATACCATATCGCCAGTGCACGGATTACTCAGGCAAGCTTTCATAAATAATGAAATCGATAATGATAAACATAATCTACTATACTAAAGTAGCCGATCACGTATGTCTGTCTGTCTGTCCATCTATGCATTTCGTAGTGCATTGAGGCACCAACATCAAACTTTGGGTAGTGATTGGTGATGACCCATAGAGGTTTGTGGTCTGGGTCAGGTCGGGGTCAGTTTGACCAGTGGTCAGTTATGAATCGGCCAATATTCCACGTTCATTTGCCATGCAGTCGCGTCGAGCGCTGATCATCGCACATATGCTTGCGACGGAAGTACCGTGAAAAGTGTGTTGCTGAAATGACCTTTCATTATGTAGTCTTTGTTCAGCCTGGAATCGATACGTTGTAAATTACTTACGCACATTATCGTATGCCTGTCAAATCGGAAATAACACGTGTGCCGCTGTGTGCGCCTGAATTAAGACTATCGTAATTTGCTTGCGAATTGTTGTTTTTCAAACTTTTAAATAATATGGATTTAAAAATTGTAATGACTGATTTTCGAATAGAATTAAAACAAATCTGATGAAATATATGTATTTCTATCAAGAAACGGACGGTACATTCCAAAAGCGAAAGCGACCGTCGGGCGGGGAATTTGCATAGACTATATATACAGAGTAGCGGAATATTGTAGGTCCGGCATCTGTGCATTGTCAACGCACAATCTACTACATTGTACACACATTCGTGTGATTGTACATGTCCGTATAATATGCATGACTGAATTTGATCGGTGATTTTTGTTCACATTTTCAACACGATATTCGCAAAATTGGCAAAACAGGGTATACGGCTACCAAAATAGGTTTCTCTCTGTCACTGGTTTAATTTTCTGAATACAGGCTAATTGTAAATGTTTGCTCGAAGTGCATACTTTGTTGTACTGAAGTATAAAAAATGTGTGCTTTTTGTAAATAACGTGTAAACAAGAAGAGCAAGGAATTAGGGTTATTGATCTACTTGACAACGATTTAATTAATACTGTTTATTGTTTGACATGTGATCGCTGGCAGCATACCTAGGGTTTTTACAAGGGGGGGGGGGGGGGGTAGGGGGGGTTATTGCGTCAACCAAAATTTTCGACGGGCTGGGTGTTGGCCAAGTATTTCGAGGGGGGTGTCGGTCAAGTAACTCGAGGGGGTGTCGGTCAAGTATTTCGAGGGGGGTGTCGGTGAAAAATTTTCGAGGGTGGTGTCGGTCAAATATTTCGTGGGGGGGGGGGGGGGCGGTGAAGAATTTTCGAAGGGGGGAGGGATGTTGGTGAAGAATCTCGATGGGGGGTGGGGGATTTTTCGAGGGGGGTGTCAGTGAAGATTTTTTCGAGAGGGGGTACCAGTGAAGATTCTTTCGGTGTCGCTGAAGAATTTGTGAGGGGAGTGGGTGTCCGTGAATATTTTTTGAGGGGGGGGGGGGTGGTTATTTCCTCAACCAACATTTTTGAGGGGTCAGGTGTCGGTCAAGTATTTCGAGTGGGGAGGGGGGGGGGCTGTCGGTGAAGAATTTTCGAGGGAGTGTCGGTGAAGAATTTGTAAGGGGGGTGGGTGTCCTCACCCCCCCCCCCCCCCCCACCCGGGTACCCATATGCCTTTGAATATGAGATTGAATCACCACCGGGGGGGGGGGGGGGGGGTGTCGGTGAAGAATCTTGAAAGGGGGGGTGTCTGTGAAGATTTTTCGAGGGGGGGGGGGTTGTCGGTGAAGAATTTTCTAGGGGGGTGTCAGTAAAGATTTTATTGAGAGGGAGTAACAGTGAAGATTCTTTCGAAGGGGGGTGGTGGGGGTGTAGGAGAAGATTTTTCGAGGGGGGGGGGGGTTGTCGGTGAATATTTTTCGACGCGAGAGGGGTGTCGATGAAGATTTTCTCGAGAGGGGGTACTGGTGAAAAAGGGGGCGGGGGTGTCGGTGAAGAATTTGTGAGGGGGGTTCATGGTGTCCGTGAATATGTTTTTGAGGGGGGGGGGAAACCCCAAAACAGCCCTTTTTCATCAAAGTGAAATTTGAACCCCCCCCCCCCCGTGTACGCATATGCCTGTGAATATGAGATTGTATTTTTAATTATACACTTATTAAATCATATCATAACCATTCAAACAGAGATTCCATTAATTGACCAAATGTTTTTTACAGGATAGATACAAAAAATAACGAAATACAAATATACAACATACAACATTATCTTACTCAAAGATCTGGTGACGGGTAATTTGCTAGTACTACTAATAATAATACTAATAGTATTAGCAATTACGATAATAATAAGTTTAATGATAATACTATTGATAATAATATACCATCATTAGTAATGTTAATATGACTTCAATTCTCATTACCGTTATTGTTATTATTGAGATTATCATACACATTATTTCTTGAAGACTGAATTATCAATGACAATCATTATTATCAATATCAATATAATATTACTAACATTTGTGGTTATTGCCATTATTACTATAATACAAATTGATAGTATGCCTACTACTACAATATATCATAGATTATATTTTTGATATGACTTGTCATCATCTTGTTACTTTCCTCACTATGTTTTGCCTACCTGATATAGAACAATTATTCAGTTCAGTTAAGTTTATTTTGCGAAGGTGATTCCAGTTTTTAAAAAGGCAATAAATCTCTTTTGAACAATTATAGACCAATATCCGTTTTATCAGTTTTTAGTAAATTATTTGAATTTTGTTTATGTAGTCAATTGACTAGTTTCATAAGTAAAAACAGTATTTTATATGAGAAACAGTTTGCTTTTAGAAAAGGTTACAGTACTTGCTATGCACTTCTTGATTTTACAGATAAAGTAGCAAATGCTTTTGAAAATAATGCATTTTTAATGGGTGTATTTTTTAGACCTCTCTATTAAAGCGTTTGACTGTATTGATCATGATATTTTAATAGATAAATAATGTTTTCATGGTATAAGAGGAATTCCTCTTCTTTTAATAAAAAGTTATTTATCAAGCCGAAGGCAATTTGTTAGTACGGGTAAATGTTACTCAGAACACAGTACTATTTTAACTGGGGTCCCACAAGGTTCAAATCTTGGACCACTCTTGTTTTTACTGTATATTAATGATCTGCCACTTGTAAGTAATATTCTATATTCAATTTTATTTGCTGACGACACTACCTTGTTTTTATCCGGTAAAGATCCTGTACATGTGAATATTTTTTATTGAATAGTGAAATTGCTAAAATACATAAATAGTTTCTTGCCAATAAATTGTTGATTAACTTTGATAAACCAAACTATATAATAAAAAAAATAAATAAATTTGTGAACAAAGATGCTATTAAGATATGTATTAATGGAAAAAAAATTAAGCAAGTACACCAAGTAACCTTTTTAGGCATCACTATTGATCACAATTTAACCTGGAAATACCGCATATTGTATTTCTAATAAGATTTCTGAAGTAATTGGGGTTTTAAACAGACTTATACTTATATTGCCATTACGTATACTTGTAAACTTTTACCATATTTTAATTATTGTATAATTGTATGGGGCAATTGTGCAATGTATTTGATGCAAAAGATATTTTAGGTTAATTACCTTCCACACATTTATAACCATCGTCTGCCTCCTCGCATACTATATCGCCAGTGCACGGATTACTCAGGCAAGCTTTAATACATAATGAAATCAATAATGATAAACATAATACTACTAATAATAATACTAATAGTATTAGCAATTACGATAATAATAAGTTTAATAATAATACTATTGATAATAATATACCATCATTAGTAATGTTAATATGACTTCAATTCTCATTACCGTTATTGTTATTATTAAGATTATTATACACAGTAGTATTGAAACCTTAATTATCAATGACAGTCATTGTTATCAATACTTCTATCAATATTATTATAATATTACTAATATTATTGTTTCGGTTATTACTGTAGGGATTTATTTTGTACACTTTCACCCCTTTTATTATTTGGCACTTGCTATGCCACTTCTTCACCTATGTTCATGACCATTGGTATTTAGTTCAGGTTATTCTATTATACTCATCCCCTTTGTTACCTCACTCCTTTCTTCTATTCAGTTATTTCAACCAGCTCATTCAGGTCTATTTCTACTCTAGTGTTTACTTCTGGCATCCTGACCACCTGACTCTGTCTGGCTATTTCTTAACTTATCATCTCCCCTTCTCTCTCTCTTTCTGCCTATCTCTTACTCTCACTTTGTCTGAATGATGCATACCTTTTCTATTGTGTTTGATCATCTTTTCTCATCCTCGTCTTCTCATTATCACATTCCTTTATCCTCATCTGTCATTGGTTATTTTGTAGAATAAGGTTAGTTCATTTCAGTTGTAGGTGTGTTCTCTTTTGGTTCATTTGCATATCGTATTCTTTGTTATCTTGTGTATTTATTTGGCAGTTTTGCCGTGATTAAATCAGTGCACTACCAGACTTATTCGTATCAACCCGTCTCTTCCTTTTGGTTCTACTTGTGTTCTCTATGATTCCTGTTCGTTTGATTTGCTGCTGTTTGACTGTATTATTTATCCAGTAGGCTCGTTCTACCCACGTTACCTGTTCATTTCCCTGTCCCACACTGGTTAGCAGCGGTGTTCGCCCTTACGCCTTCGTTTCTTCAGTTTCGTCAAATCATTTTACAGTTATCTTCTTCAATTGAACATTTAATTAGTAGAACGTTATTTTGGATTTGCTTTTAACTTTTATTGGACATTGACTTTCGTTATACACCTTTTACAGTTTGCAATTTCCAAATTATTTGAGAACTTTGTTATACTTTGTCTGGTAGTGCCTCGTTTACAGAGCTCCATTCATTATTTTGGACCTCTTCTTCAGTTTGTATTTCCTGCATCATGCCACACCCAGCATTCTACGAATCTGACATTTCCACCAACCAGATTCTTCATGAGTTGGTGCTACGCATCGAAGATTTCCAGCGACAGTTCGATGACCTGCGGTCATCGCTCAGTTTCCCCCCGCCAGTAGTACATCGAGTCGACAGCTCAACGCAGACATCCGATTCTGACTTGGCACCAAAACCCTGCGATCTTCACAGCCTCACCACGAACGTCCGCGCGAACCAGCACTCCGACAAGGACATTTCCATGCTGAAATTCCTCATCGACCAGGACATCCAGCTAGACGCGCACGAGATCCAACGCTTCGCCCCCTCCATGCGCCGGTATCTTTGGCAGCTTCCGCGTTTCGAGCTACATGACGACCTCCTCTACCGCCGTCGGAAGGGTTCCGATCGCGTGACTGACAACCTCCAGCTGCTCGTCCCTGCCAGTCTGGTCACCGAAGTCCTCCGGCATTTCCACGCTTTGAGCAACGACAGCACGATCAACACCATCGCTGAGCATTTCTTCTGGCCCTTTATGCAGCGCGATTACGCCAATTTTCTCGCGAGCTGCAGCTGCAAATCCTGTCGCGTTCGCGAGACCGCCAATCAACCTGCATGTGCATCCTCTTTACAGGCAGTAGAAACAATCGTCTGCGCGATAACCGACGTCGCAAAGGACATTCTCAGTTTGCCGCAACCTCGACCCCAGATCGCACGCCGCACCAGCAAGCGTCATGCCAAGCAGCGAAGTTCCCACACCTCGCCGCCAGATCACCGTCTTCGATCGCCACCAGGTCAACGACCACGCGCACCACCAGCAGACTATCGTCCACACTCGCCGCCGACCGAGCAGCGTCCGCACTCGCCGCTGACCGAGCAGCGTCCACACTCGCCGCTGACCGAGCAGCGTCCACACTCGCCACCACCGCGTCATCGCCCGTACTCGCCTCCACCGCGACATCGCCCGCACTCACCACCACCTCATCGACCGCGCACTTCGCTATCGCAACGACCGCGGTCACCAAGGACAGAGTATTCGCCCCCACGGCACCCCTCCCCCTCACAAGAACGTTTTTCAGATGACGACTCGTATGTCTCATCTTTGATGGACAGTTACCGCCATGCTTTTCAGCAGAACTATGATTTTTGACATTTAGTCAGTTTATTGAACTCCCATGAGAACTTTAATTTCATCAATCAAGTTTTTCAATGTTTCGTTGATTGCTACATTTATTTCTCTTGGTAATTTAAGATATTTTGTAATTTTGGTTTCATTCTTGCCGTACCAACTGAAAAATTGGAATTTCTTTAACAATTTTGAGTCATTTATTTAATGAAGTTAACACATTTTTGTTTTGAAATGTTTTTTTCTTTTTTTCTTTGGCATTCAAAATGGAATACATTTTGCTTAAATCTTTATTTAGCAAAACAAATCAAAATGCATATTTCATTGAAACTTTCTTCTTTTTTTTGTTTTTCTTCAAAATTCTGGTTAAATTTACTGAGGTCTGTGTATTTTTATTTTTTTTATCCAAAATACAAAAGTTTTTTATATTCGACTTGTACGTCTTCTAGTTTTATTCCCCCCTTAAAATTTCATTTCCGATAGGAATTGATTTAACGGGGAACAAACTTGGTTATGTACGTATATGATTTTACAAAAAAAATATATAAAACTGGTAATTGCATATTATAGTAAATTTGATTGATATGTTAATTTTTTTCCCCCTCTACCTCTGCCTCTATGTTGTATTGTAAAATGAGGACATTTTATTTGTAAGAAGAGGAGTAATTGTAGGGATTTATTTTGTACACTTTCACCCCTTTTATTATTTGGCACTTGCTATGCCACTTCTTCACCTATGTTCATGACCATTGGTATTTAGTTCAGGTTATTCTATTATACTCATCCCCTTTGTTACCTCACTCCTTTCTTCTATTCAGTTATTTCAACCAGCTCATTCAGGTCTATTTCTACTCTAGTGTTTACTTCTGGCATCCTGACCACCTGACTCTGTCTGGCTATTTCTTAACTTATCATCTCCCCTTCTCTCTCTCTTTCTGCCTATCTCTTACTCTCACTTTGTCTGAATGATGCATACCTTTTCTATTGTGTTTGATCATCTTTTCTCATCCTCGTCTTCTCATTATCACATTCCTTTATCCTCATCTGTCATTGGTTATTTTGTAGAATAAGGTTAGTTCATTTCAGTTGTAGGTGTGTTCTCTTTTGGTTCATTTGCATATCGTATTCTTTGTTATCTTGTGTATTTATTTGGCAGTTTTGCCGTGATTAAATCAGTGCACTACCAGACTTATTCGTATCAACCCGTCTCTTCCTTTTGGTTCTACTTGTGTTCTCTATGATTCCTGTTCGTTTGATTTGCTGCTGTTTGACTGTATTATTTATCCAGTAGGCTCGTTCTACCCACGTTACCTGTTCATTTCCCTGTCCCACATTACCATTATTAATATAAATTGAAAGTATTTCTACAATATATCATACATAATATTTTTAATATGATTAGTCATCATTTTGTTCCTCCCTTCACTATGTTTTGCTTACCACATTATCGCATCATGACTCTCGACAACTTGAATCATTAATAATAACAATAATATACTCGATTTATATAGCGCCTAATATGATTGATAATCATCTCTAAGCGATATACAATGAAATTATTACCCGGGTCATATAGGATACAATGCAAACCAGCACACATTGTGTGCACCATCTCCCCTCTCTTGGGAGCATTCCTTCCAAGCGGCTCATGGGCATTGAGAAGATCGTTCACATAAAGGCTTTCACCTCCGACATTAGTTTGCCTGATATATAGTATCTATAATTACGTATCGTTATTGTAAATACTATTATCAGTGATAAAAGCAGTATAAATACTGCCTCTGATACTACTTATATCACCATCGTTATTATTATAATTATCATTATTAACTACTTTATTTACTAGTAGTATCAATATTATTAGTACTCACAGTTTTATAATTGCAGATACTCTATATATAATCTATATGATCAATCCTTAGTTGTACTAACCTGGTAAAGTGCAGATCATCGCCTCACGATTCCCGGCGACTTGACTCATTAGTTTGCCCGACATGCCATCGTGTCCCACTCGTTTGTGCAGCAACTCAACGGGTTGACCATTTGGTAACGTAATAACAGAACACATTGGTAGTTCGATATCGTTGCATTTGATTTCTGGGTAGATACAATGGAGTAAACACATAGTTAATTTCATACTCCTTTTTTCCACTGACAAAGTCCATGATTTTACACGTGAATATACAAGAGGCCTATCTGGCATCATATGACAGATATTCATTTACGTTATTAACTGGAAGATTTGTTCGAAAGTGATACTTGAGACTTTTATTATACACATACATACTCGTAATATTCTTCTGGTAAAAGGACTAGTGTTTACCAAGTGGAAGGGGGTACACAAAGATGATGTCAGATTTTACCACCAACTGCCAAATGCGAATTGATTGTGAATACAAATCGAAGCACGTTGCGGGGAAGCTTTCCATTCAATCGTAAATGTATATATACATGATTAGGAAGATATTTAAAAAACAAATCAAAACTAATTTGATGTTATCTTGTTGTTACAATAAGCAAAACAGCACGGTATATTAGAATCTTTAAAGAATCCAGGCGATTTGCTTGACTTCGACAAAGTTAAAGGGGACCACCAGGCAAAGAACAACACATAATTATATGTTATAGAACCGTTTTGTGATATCAAATAGATACCAGTCTTGGAGGTCTCGAGGCCGGCCTCGGCCTCGAGGCCGGCCTCGAGGCCGACTTTGCCAGGCCTCGGCCTCGGCCTTGGCCTCGTAATGCCGTGACTCGGACTCGTCCTCGGCCTCGTAGCATGCGGCCTCGGCCTCGATGACTCGAGGCCGGTTCATAGAATCTGGTGAATTTAAGATTCAACATCTATTCACTATTTTGAAGTATTTTTCAATAATATTTCATTAAAAAAAAATAAAAATGTAAATCATACGATTGATAGTTAAGTTCATGCGCAGCTACGACCTACGTACGTACCGTACCCATCGATATCTCTCGATGTAATAGTCAAAGATCCTACATACAGCGCTGCAGCGCTCTGATATACAGCGTGCGCACCCTAGAATTTGAAGATCTTGGTTGTTCAAAATTTTAAACAGCGTTGTTAGAGGGACCGGCGTTTTTGGTTGTTTAAAAAGTTGTTTAATTTGTTTTGCTGTGTATGCACAAGGCAAAGTAAGTTACGCAATGGCATGTGATCGATTAGATCACGATTATTTGGTAATACTGAAGTATCTCGAAAATACTTTTGCATTTTCATGAAATTCTCAGTCTTGGAGGTCTTGAGGCCGGCCTCGGCCTCGAGGCCGGCCTCGAGGCCGACTTTGCCCGGCCTCGGCCTCGGCCTTGGCCTCGTAATGCCGTGTCTCGGACTCGTCCTCGGCCTCGACCATGGTGACTCGGACTCGGACTCGGACCATGGTGACTCGACTACAACACTGATAGATACCCAATATTTTGCAAAGGGTTGTGTAATTTATAAACAATGCAATACCACCACTAACGGAACCAGTATTATTGTATGGTTCCGTATACGCGCCCAAAATTTGCGAGTGCGCCAATTATATTCATGCGTACGTTTGGAGACAATATAATCCCGGACGTTTCGTTCGCTCTGACAAACATGCAGACCCATAAACGCATGCTTTAAAATGGTGATGCGTTTTCCAAGTATATATTTTTTTTCTGAAAACATTTTTTCCGAACTTGTTGAAGGAATGGAATACTAAAGATGTTACCTTTCATTCATAAGACTATTATTTTTGGGCGGTGGTACCCTTTAACGGATTATTATATAGGAACATAATGTCATGCATGTTGCTGGAATCGATTACAGCTCAGGGCCACTGCTGTTATGATTTGATGTAAAGATTTAAATTTAGCAACATCTTTTTGCGATTGTCTTGATGTATTAATTTTCTCTGCCTTTATTATGATTTTGTTTAAGCGTTTTACTTTATAATTGTAATAATATACTGGATTTATAAAGCGCCTAATAAGCGCTCTATATTGGGACGAAGCAATAATCAATCTCGTTTTGTTACGATCGTGCCGCCAATCTGTATTGAAACTCCGATTGTATCAAGCGGGTGTTAAATGATGTAACGCTCAAGTAAAAACAATAAGTGCAACCAAATAGACAAATCAAGTGCAAATTATATAACATAATTTAACACATAGTTTAATAACGATCACAGAATATTTCGACTTACCGCGGATAGTGGTCAAAATGATGACGCCGACGATCAGCTGGTTGAAAACCATGATGCAACTCGATGTCACGAAGAAACGGTGATTTATCGTTAGCCAATTTCCTCTTCGATTACGATACCGAAGCAACGCAGCAAATAATAATTTCAACAGTAACGAACGTTTCTGTTTTCAACAATAATGGAGGTCTTACAAAACAAAAATCACTTAATCATACGCAGCTACAGTTAAAGAGATATTGATTTATCCGTATGTGATAGGCAACGAAACGCAATCATATTCGGTGAATGGAAATGAATTACCGACAAGTGTTTTTGCTACAAGAGTTTTGCTATAGCCGGTCACAGATTATTGCCTTATTTAAGCTGTTCCAGGGCTCAAGTTACTAACAAAATAATTACAAAAAATCGTCATGGATTTCTTCACGAAAGGCAATAGGAATACATATCCGAGCATGCTGATCAGATATCGATACTGTGACGGGTCCTCGCAGCCTTACTTTTCAAAACGTATAGATGGATCATTTGCCTTCCAATAATGATGAGTTCTGTGGTTCACAGTCATGTTTGGCCTCTAATTACTCTAGCCGTCTATTCCTCAGGTATCCGGATATTGATTCAGTGAATTGAAATGACAGTGCAACGGATCCTCGCCATATCCATAGGAGACAGGCCTGGGGCTAGGGGGCTGCATACCCCTGTAGTTTTGAAAACGGCCATATTCGGGCAAAGCGCACCTGAAATTCGGGCGAATCATGTCATATTCGGATAAAATCATATCATATTCAGGCAAAATCAAATCATATTCGGGCAAAATCATGTCCTATTCGGTAAAATTAGATCATGTCATATTCGGGCAAATTCATAATTATTATATTTGTGCAAAATCATTTCATATTTGGGCAGTGTCATGTTATTTTCGGGCAATTCGTGTTATGTTGGACTATACAGTTGCAGCCCCCTGGACTTTTGAAAACGGCCATATTCGGGCAAGGCGCACCTGAAATTCGGGCGAATCATGTCATATTCGGGCAAAATTATTTCATATTCTGGCAAAAATCTTGTCGTATTCGGGCAAAAATCATGTCATATTCGGGCAAATTCATGTCATATTCGGACAAAAGCATTTCATATTCGTGCAGTGTCATGTTATTTTCGGGCAATTCGTGTTATGTTGGACTAAACAGTTGAAAACATAACTTAAAACATGTCATTTTTCGGGCATCAAAGAGGCAATTGAAGGACCTTTTTTTTCCCCCTTGACATGTGATAATAGCGTCTTTTCGCAACCGGCGACGCGGCCTTCTACAACGCTAATCTTAGCGGGGGGTCGCTCATTTAACTACCCCGTCCTCAGCACTTGCGTCGCCGTGCGAAAAGACGCTATTACAAACATTCGGACACCTCAGCCCTCCCTGAGAAGAACGTGCCCTACAATCCCCTACGCTCATGGTCAGGGTGGCCCCAAAAATGCCGAACTGGGCACTTCCCAAAATATTGTAACAAATGTATTATGTCCATCGGATAGGTTGTCTTTTCAAATGAACAACGATACCAAGAACAGTCAATTTGGTCGTGTAGTTTTTGTTTTAGGGCGCTGTGAGTGACACCATGTCAGGTTCTCTTTTTTGTCAATTTTTACCGAGCCAGTGCTTGATAGATCGCACGTACCGCCTTTCATAGCGTTGAACAATGCGCGCCATTGTAAGTGTGCACTCAGTCGTGTGCCGAGAGAATGGGCATGTTCGTTTAATGGTATTACGGGCAGGGAGTGCGATTTAATTGGCATTGACTAGGTAGTTATTGAAAAAATTGGGCACCTGAAATGATCTAACTCACAGCGTCCTAAAACAAAAACTACACGACGAAAATTACTGTTCTTGGTATCGTTATTCATTGGAAAAGACAACCTATCCGATGGACATAAATATTTGTTTACTTTAATTTGGGAAGCGCCCCGTTCCGCCCCTGTGTAGGGCACTCTTCAAAGCGCTGACAAAGAGTCGCTATGTTCATTACGTTAACCGGTTGCTTACGGGAACTTGTAGGGCTTTGTGCAAAGTCTGAGGGTACATTATAATCTCAAATGGAATGAATTGGAGGGATCGACTAGTATGTTTGTCGACATGTATGCTTTGGTGTTTTTCATAAATGTTACTGAATCCCATTAACTCACTGCATAGACATAGCGATGCCCAACAATTTGTTTGAAGCACCCCCTCGTTTTTACGCCGAAGTCCCCTTATGCCATTAAATGGATGTTACGCCTTCGAATGAAATTATTTGGTTGCTAATACCATAAATACAGTTTGACTGCCTATCCACATAAATCAGATCAATTCATTAAAATGGCAACGCCGGAGGCATCCCATGTATCTATGGATACCATGGACGGTAAAAAGCTAACTTATCAGATAATTTCGCATGCACTTTTCAAAGCGATGTTCATTTGTAAATTATTGGCCCACTGGCCCGTACATATTGAAATAATTAATACGGCGAACGTGCAAGGCGAGCTCGCGATGCAATCATTAAAACTTGATCAATAATCATACTCAATTATAATTTCTCCCCAGTCAGTCAGTTAATTGTACAACGATACTAGGTTTATGAATTAATGTTTACCAATCCGTGCCTTTTTGCGAACAACGACCACGATAGTCATAACTTATTTAATAGAACCTTGGGATTCAACCCTCACGTGCCTTTATACAGGCAATTATGTACATTTTCAGAATTGATGAAAGCAAAAAGGCGCTAAGTCCAACTTTGCTAAATTGAGGTAAGTTTCTCTTAATTTGAATTAATTTGAAACATTTTAGCCAATTTTTTGTCTCCATGTTGCTAAGTCCCGCCTCTCTAGAGTGAGATTCTGGTTATGATATCATCTGTCAATCACTGGTTAGCTATCATGAGATGAACCAAATACAAGAGAATTTCACAATTTAAACTTCATCACCTTCCAAAAGAGCATCAAAAATAAGGTCCAAATGTTGAAAATCAATGGAATATATTAAGTATGCCCATCCGAATAAATTGATTTCAATAGCAAATCAATGTTATTTTGCTTTGGTTCCTAACGTTATGAACCAGAGCAAAACAACAGGGATTTCCTGTTAAAATATATTCATTCAGACGGTCATATCTCAGCCAATACGTCACATATTCGATTGGTTTTCAACCTTTGGGCATTATTTGTTATGCTTTTTTCGGAAAATGAAGTTTACATTGATAAATTCTAAAAATAGATTTGTATGATGTCACAGCTTCGGCACTCTATAGCATGCATGCATGCTTCCACACAATAGTATATCAGTGCCTTTCTTGTCCTAATGGTGGTCGAGCATTTCTGACAATCGACGATAGGACTATCGAGGTATGGCAAGCTTGTAAAGGGCCCGTTACACATTCACGGTCCCAACACGGATGACCACGGATTGGCGGTCTGTTTGTTGTTGTTTTGGTTTAATGGCAATCAGTCAAATATGACTATAGTGTTGCCCATATTGTTGTCAACCGGGGTACTCCCAGTTGTGTCCGGGATGCTCCGTGTTGCATCCGGCGTGATCCGTGTTGCCTCCGGCGTGATGCTTGGGCGCACCAGGCGAAAATTAAACCTGCACAATTTTCACCCCGGACGTCCCCGGATGAAATCAGTCCGTGTTGCATGGTACCGTGTTGGCACCGTGGACGTCCGTGTTGGTTCCGTGTTGGCACCGTGGACGTCCGTGTAGCCACCGGGAGCTCCGTGTTGAGACCGGCGTTCTATTGTTCTATTATTCAGCTCATCCGTGTTGGCACCGTGAATGTGTAACAGGCCCTTTAGAGCGCGCGCTTTCCGATCGTGAGATCCCGAGTTCGAACCCTTCAGTAAGACAATCTACAGTTGCTACTTTCTCCTCAGGTGTATAAATGGATGCCAATGTCTGGTGTTAAAGGGGTAGTACAGTTTTGGTAAGGCTGAACTTTAGTAACCAAACCTGGACAGTAACATTATAAACTAATAGTTATAACTCCACCATGCTCGAAAGGTATACAAAATTACAAACGACTAAGTAAAAAGCCCGTTATCATTCAAAAAGAGCCATTAAAACACAAGAGGGCGCTTTCTAAAAAGGCATTGGTTTCAACCATTTTTCATACAAATTTATGCATGTGATGTTTTATTGATGTAATGATTAAATAGCGAGATCATCAACAACTATTTAAAAAACGCTTTTGAAAATTTTTGAAAAAGTGCAAGCATTTTTTTATTTTTTTCTAAAAATCATCTAATTATTTGGGCCCCAAATAATTATAAGATCAGATATATTTATTGATATTTCAGCCGTTTCTGGGTCGATTTTGACCAAATAAAGTTTATTCTGCCATTAAAATTGCATGTTCTCTCAAATTCGACACTCAGTTTTTCATTACCTCACAAAAAAATTGTGATGTGCAGCGCCCTCTCTACCAAAACTAAACTACCCCTTTAATTAACCTTCGCGCCATTGGCAATATATGGCTAGTATGCTCCCCAGGGAGTTGAGAATGTACGCAATATTATTGTGTGCGTTTGAACTGTACCTGATGACCATGGGTGATAATACTAGAAATCGCTTAGAAACCCTGTATTAAGCGCTATAAGGCAATCTATTATGATTATTATTATTCAGATTTAACGTGTCTGAGTTGGTATTGTATTACAAAATATGATGTTATTGTTAGTAGGCGCTCAGCTTGAGTGAAGATGCATACCACTGCTACTTTTCATCTTACTAGTAACTGAGTAGTAATTGACTCATAATGTAAAAAAAACAATCAGTCTGGATGCGGGGCTTAATTAAGAAAGGTAATTGATTAAATGTTTAAAAATAGACAAAGCATAATTATTAAGGTAGAACAGTTTACAAAATAATATTTGATGTGTACACATTAATAAACCAACACTTTCTACCACGAGGTTTAAAGGGATCTAGTAACTTTGTTGACAAGTGTAAAAAGTGTTGAGTGAGTAATGTGTGTTGGTGTGATCTGATATGTCCACAAAATAATGTGTGCACATTTCACGTTAATTGGATTTTTCGGGGGCTAAGATATGAGAGAATAACTATAATTCCAAGAAAGTTTTAAGGATTTGGACAATGTTACTAAGTCCCTAGGCCTGGGCCTAGTAACATTGCCAACAACCACAACACTTATTAGGAACGCTAGCGTTTCTCACATAACTAGTTGAATTCGTATTACTGATATAAGCATGGAACAGGTTTTCGTTGTCCAACTCTCTCTCCCGTTATATGTATCATTGAAGTGTTCAGATTTAGAATTATCTAGTGGTGAGTATAGCTGCGTACAGGTCAGTGCAATTAGTTTAATAACGAATATCACTTTGCAATTTCGCCCATTACTCGGTCATATGATATATGATATATGTGAACTACTTGACCAGCGAACTCACGCTAGGTTGAATAGAAGCGAATACAATGCCATGGTCAACCAGATATCGATCGGTTCTTTTGTGCGCGCTCAGTGGGGTAACTCGACCGGTCCGTAAAATAATCTCGTATATAGCTATTGAAGCAGTATATCTATTGCCGTGGTAAAAGGGTTAAAAAGGAGGAACTAACTTGATGTGCAACGGGGAAGAACGAAGATTCGTTATCCATCTACTTCAATGTGTCTGCGCCGCGGCATCATACATTCCAAATTCGTTCTTAAATCGTGGCTAAATCGAGTTGATTGGCAAACAATTCGTATTGATACGTTCCTCGTACTCGTTTTAATAATAATAATAATAATAATAATAATAATAATACACAACATTTATTAGGCGCTTAATACGGATGTTTCTAAGCGCATTATTATTACCCTTGGTCATCAGGTACAGGTCAAACCCGCACAATTATCTTGCGCACCGTCTCAACTCCCTGGGGAGCATACTAGCCCAGCTACCCACCGGGTGCTGAAGGCTAATTAACTCGTTTTGATTCGTTGCAGTTCGCTGTATCGTCAGACGTCAGTATGGTCCGGGGCTTTAAAGGGATCTAGTAACTATGTTGACATGTGCAACAAGTAATGAGTGGTTGATACCATTGTTGTTATCTGATATGTCCGCTGGGTGTTGTGTGAAAATGTACGTTATATGGCCGAGTAATGAGCAAAAAAGCAAAGTGTTATTCACTCACTCATTGCACTCACTTTGTACACGGTTTTGACGATCCAGTGGATTATTCAACATCTGAACACTTCAATCGTACATATCTTTTTCACGAAAGGGATATTTGAAAAACCGAAACCTGTCATATGATTGTATTGTTAATAGGAATACAACAAGGTATGAGGGAACCGCTATAATTCCAATGTTACTAAGTCCCTTTAAATGCCTTTTCATAAACTGGTGAACACTGCAAGCTGTTCGTTTGCGGACGAGTAAATACCGGACGTTGATGGCGCATTTCTAAAACGGCGCACGAAAAAGATTGACTGCTCGTATCATTTTTAGATTTTGAGTATGGTTAAAGTAAAAGGACGTGTATTATTTTAAGTCCATACTCAGTGATACAAGCAACGTGTATTACGATTTTAGAAATATATCACGAGCATCATAATTCTAAATACGCTATGAGAGTAACATGATTAATTATGATTAGTTATACGAAATATGATGTCCGGCGGTGACACTACATACTTATTCAAAGGTATAACCTCATCAGAACTCCCAATTTGCGGCGTTTCGAGTATATTTTAAAGAAATTACAACGGTCTCTTTTTCAACACAAAAACGGGTACAAATTGGCATACAAAAATACCACTAATTGTCGCATTTCCAGTTCACATTAACCATTATATTTTGTACCTTTTTTTTAATCATCTCCACGAACATAGTCATAAAATAAACTCCCTTTTTTTCCAATTCAGCGATTTTTTTTTCGTTCAAGAACACATGCGAAAATGTACCCCCTTTTTGCCAAATTGCGAACGATCGTGAGTACACATGGTCATATTTGGTGCGTTATGTATTTATTCATTTTCTTGCACATTAAACAAAAAGAAGTATATTGTGTTATGGTTCATTTCAACGAGCAAGAATAAAATTATGGTTTAATGGACGCTTTTAATAATGGTGTATTTGTGTAATTTTAAAGGCCACATGATTTTAAACACATGACAAACTTAGTTTGATCAAGATCGGTTCAGAAACAGCTGAACTATCCATAAATATGTCCGATAAGAATATATGTTGAGCCCCAACATGTATTTCATAATTTAAAAACATATTTAAAAAGCCTACACATGTTCATGAATGTCGTAAATACACGACCTTTAAATCGCCTCTGATGATCTCTTTATAAAATCGTTATTTTTACCACATATCACATTGACCCGGAGTTCCCTTCGAGATTCTGAAATCCCCGTAGACTTTGTACACAGGCAACCCGGTTCCCGTATAGGCAATGGCTTAACAATGTTTGATAAGAACAATGGTTGAAACTTCGTAGAGGGAACCCTATTTTTTAAAGGGCTGTGAAATGTATCAGCATAACAAAGCATAACATGGGTTCAATCCTCTGTTCTTCTTTTCTTTTGCCATAATAAGTGTTGAGTAGCGGATTATTTAGTAAATGTATCATGCACAGTTTTCACTAAGGTCTGAAAACTGTGCCCAACATCACTGCTTACTGCTTATCTTCAGTTGCCATCCTACGGTTTACAAATTCGCTTGCCGCAGCCGTTCGGTCGTCGTTACTGACGTCGATGTCGTCATGACGTGACTGTGCGTCGGCGACACACAAATATAGATATTAATGAATCGGACTTTTGAACTCTCGTTTTGGATACACATTAAATTGAACTCAGTATATTAACTATCATGATTAAATGTAAAACATTGATAATGAGAAAATGATGTTGAAGTTTTTTATGTGCTATACTGTATAGAATGTATAATTGAACCAAGGGGGGAGAAATGTTATGTATCGCTAGCCGCGCATGCGCATTGCGACAATACATTGAGTTAGGAACATATATTCACTTGCGTCTAACGTGTTATACTCTCTATCTCTAAGTTACTTGATTGCATGATATTTAGAAAATGACATGTACACAGTCATTCCAAAATAATATCCAAATATATACAAAATGAGCACAAAGGGTAACCAATGGAAAGAGATATTTTATTGTGACCCTCATGCAGAGAGCTAAGTGATAAATCGAAAATATTTTAATGCGGTGATAAATCAAAACGCGTCTCTATTTATTTATCATGTTTATCGCTCGACTAGTCATGCTTTATAATCAAACCATTTACCCTACTATCCATGATCAAACAATTACACAGGGTTGATAATGAAATCCCTTTTTTTTTAATGGAAAGAATGCGTCTATTATAACGATTTATACATTCCAAGGCAATATGCATACGCCTCTATTGGCCTGTTGGCTGAGTTCCCATGCATGTCAGGACCTGTTCAAGTTTTTTTCACAAACGTATGCAGTGGAATATGGTATATTTAATGACACAAAAATGAACTTACATTCATCACACGTTTAACCGTGTGTTGTTCTTTGCATGGTGGACCCCTATGTTACCAGTCGGTGCAAATTATGATGCATGTGGTCAACGGGTTTAATATCACAACTTATATCAAAGAGGACAGTCTTGATTCATGGTGGGCAGATTATATCATCGGTGAGAACTCGAATATCTTTTCACGGCAACGTGTTTGAATATCATTGTATTATTTTGTTGAGATATTAGTTGCAGAAGTCGCACGTCACGTTATTCGTCATAGTTTCGTTGGATTTACTGAGTCAAACTGTAAAGTGTAAGTAGCCCTGTATGAATTCAGGTAAACCGTGCATTATTATGTTGGTTTTTACAAATTTTCATAATATGGTCTCAAAGTTGTTAACTGGATGTTTTATAATAAGCATCGCAATAACATCCTAACATCATAATTGGGGAAGTAACCTTATTATCTATATCGGCTGAACTTATTGAACAATATTGATGAAATAGTAGAAAAGGGGGCTTTTGTGCTGAAATTCGAACGCTAGTATCGTTAAATGCAGAAACAGTAAATCAATTAATGAGCGCCGCTGAAATTGGGCAATGTTCCAAAATCCTGTGGATTATATTGTCAAGCCTCCAGACATATCAAGATATGAAAGGCCCTTTTGTTAACCCCCCCCCCCCTCACCAAAAAAATTATAAATAAATAAATAAATAAATAAACAAATAAAAACAATTAAAGTAAAATAATGAAAATACATTACCTACGAATGTTCTTGAATTCGGCGTTGCTTCAATATGGGACTATATAGAATATTGCACAGTGCTAATATGTGCAAGGATTTAAAATGTTTGAATAATGATTTATAGAAGATATTCAACAAAATGCAGTGCATTCATCGGTAATTTTAACAATATTGTACGCTACCCAAAAGTTCAAACATTACAACGTTAGGCTTATAGCGGCTGCATATCCATTATTAACGCAGAAAAAGTAGTGTCTTATCGTATAAAACAAATTTTCATAATATGTGGCTTTTAGATAGCGAGCTCAGGGGATAAGAAATTCACGGTGTTCACCGTTCATTCATTACGCGAAATAGAGATAGATTTCATTTCATATTGATGAATGTATTTATGTTCATTATTTGAAGACATCCTTTGGCAGTAAGATTAAAATCAAAATGAAGGTTTGCTTTTCTCTAATAAACATCCAGATTATAATTATCTAATTTACGGTGACATCATGTTTTCGTAGGCAACACTAAAGAAGTAACCTATCGGATATTAACGCCAACGCCCGATGGACCTTAATAGTAGTATGCATTTCTTTAATCGGACCATATACTTGATTCTATTCGTGTTTGGATTGAAATATAAATATTGTTTTTCGAATTACTGAACAAAGATAACAAACACAAATATAATATACCGAATTTTAAGATTTTGTAATCGAGTATGAATATGGGTTGATTAAAAATTAACTTATGTCAGATAGCTCAAATCAACAATCTGCACTCAAGGTCGACCCATTGGGTCAAAATAAGAATTTAATTCCATTTTCATATCCAACTGCGGTATAAGAGCTCACTTCGAAAAGGCGCTAAATCCACTTTCCATACAAATTGAGTTAACGATATATCTACATGTATAATCTACGCAGCCATCTAGGAATCCACATTTTACGACAAATATCTCACTCAAAATCGAAATAATTATAGAAAGTTAAATTTTCATATTCCCATAGGCACGTGTACAAGGTGGGACAAACAAAAGCCTGTTTTCCTCGGAAGTTGAAATAGTGGATTTAGCGCCTTTTGATTGAAAGCTCTTTATGTATGCTATTTTTCTATTTGTAACCAGGGAAATTGTCCTTGCACAAAGACACATGATTGATTACCTTTTAAAATAACACTACTAATATAACATATTATTGTGACGATTATACATAATGCATACTTCAACATTAAACTATCCACATAGATGTTGATTGTCCTATGATCATGCAATATGCATGTATATCATCTTGTGTTCATGTGCACTAACACAATAGAAAAAAGAATTACCACGGTATATCTCATAGTATTACATAGTACATGTAGTACAGTTAAATTATTATTAAACATAAGGAGTGGACATGTGTACAGTACCATGGACCATGTCGTGATTATTATTGACAATAACAAGTGTACAAAAACAAGTATATCAATATCTGTTTGTTTTATTAAGGGGAAGGGGGGTACTTGTTACACACAGGAACTCCCGCCACTGGTGTTCAAGTATGGTTAGTCGATATATACTGTATAATTCCTCTCTAACAAAATCAGATGATAAGTGCATGTGCAGAAGAAACAAAAGAAGAAGACAAGTTATGTCAGTAATTTACACCAGTACACCCCCTTTTTTCCTTGGGGAAAATGGTCATGAACTCGGGACTTTCCCCAAAGTATCTACATTTTAATTAAAATCTTCTTAACAAAAGAAAAATGCAATTTCTCATGTATGCAGGAAATTAGATACATAATAATAATAATATTATTACATAATAAAGTAAGGTTAAACAGATTATTATTTTTAAGCGGTTGCAGCGTAAACACAAACTAATGGTCAATATCTCAGTATGTGAAAAACGTACATCGATATCATTGTAGTACTGCTTACTTAGGGCGGCAGAAAGACTCCCGCCATTGGTGCACTATGTTAGAGGCGTGTAATCTTTAACGGAAAAGAGGTAACACAAATATATATCAATGTGTAATACATTTCATGAACCCTTTAAAGTGATCCAGTAACTTTGTGAAATTCAACCAAAAATATCTTGGAGCTTTCATACTTCTCTTGCACATATTTGGAAACATAATTCTTAAATGGATTGCGATTTTTCAAATGTTTCCATAATTATGGAGATATTTAAGAGTTGGCGAATGCCGCAAATCCGATGCTGGCCGCTTAATGGCCCTCCGCGTCCACCTTGCCTTTGACGTCGGGGCGGACTGCATCGAGGTGCGATCTAAGCTGTCGACCCATCAACAGCGCGGCGGGGGCGACGCCCGTTGTAGCGTGCGGTCTGGTACGGTAACGTGAACATAAATCGCGCTAATCTGGTCGCTAGGTTTCCCCCGGACATCATTCTTCAGAAGGCCCGCCTTTACCGTTTGGACCATGCGCTCGGCCAAACCATTCGTCGCCGGCTGGTACGGGGCGCTGCGAATGTGTTAGATCGCGTTTTTCGCGGTGAATTCGTGAATGATGTGCCATTGTCTGACACAAGTACCTGCGGCAGACCACGCGTCGCGAACGTCTGCCGCAGCCGTTTGATCGTCGTTGCTGACGTCGATGTCGTCACGACGTGACTTTGAGTCGGCGACACACATATATAGAAAATAATGAATCGGACTTTTGAACTCTCGTTTTGGATACACATACAATTGAACTCAGTATTTTAACTATCATGATTAAATGTAAATCATTGATAATGATGTTGAAAATATTAATGTGCAATAATAATTATATAGAATGTATAATTGAACCAAGGGGGAGAAACGTTGTGTAGCCGCGCATGCGCATTGCGACAATACATTGAGTTTGGAACTATTATATTTACTTGAGTCACACGTGTCCTACTTTGTCTCTCTAAGCGTAGACCTACCAGGTCTATGCTCTAGGTTTCTTGATTGTATGATATTTCTAAAATTACATGTATTTGCATACAACAGTCATTTCAAATATCCAAATATATGCAAAATGAGCGTGCTTGACAAAAAGTTTACCAATGAAAAGAGATATTTTATTGTGACCCCCATGCAGAGAGCTAAGTGATAAATCGAAAATATTTTAATGCGGTGATAAATCAAACGTGTCTCTATTCATTTATCGCTCGACTAGTCATGCTTTATAATCAAACAATTACACAGGGTTGATAATGAAATCCCCTTTTTTCAAATGGAAAGAATACGTTTGAATAATATCTATCATTACGATTTAGACATTCAAAGGCCTCTGGCCTGTGGGCTGAATTTCCATGCAGGTCAGGACTATGAGACGATTGTTTATCTTTCTAGTCGCGTGCTTGCCTGATCACAAATAATGTTGTTCAAGTTGTTTTCACAAACGTAGCGACGCAAGCGCGGGACGCGACTTTTTTTTTTCCCACACAGGTTTGCAAATCCGTGTGAATTAGCGACTTGGTCAGAGACCACGCATACCCGAAATTTCCGACTTGTATAAATTCGAACATTGAGTCGAGTGCCGTAAAAATAGGAAATACAAAAAAACATTGAACCAAGGTAGGATTCGAAACAGGGATCTCTAGCGTATCAGTCTAATCACGGTCGCTACCTCTCTACTGACTGACCTAACTCAGTTCGCTGGGTTGGTGTTGGTTTTTAGGGGTATATAGCCCTAACACTAACCCTTACCCTAACCCTAATGTTGGTGGCTATAGGTCAGATTTAGTGGCTATAGGTCAGATTTAGTGGCTATAGGTCAGCTTTAGTGGCTATAGGTCAGATTTAGTGGCTATAGGTCAAATTTAGTGGCTATATGTCAGATTTAGTGGCTATAGGTCAGATTTAGTGGCTATAAGTCTATTTATAACTCGAATTGAATACGCGCGCTTTGGTCTCCATTCAAGTCGCCCGATTCCAATTAAACGGGCATATATTATGCGCTAGTTCCATAGCAAACCTGATTGGGGAAAAAAAGAATCGCGGCCCACGATGCATGAAGACAGTCTAGAACGAAACGAATTGCGATGCGTTGGAATATGGTATAATTAATTACACATAAATTAACTTACTATCAGGGTTTGTGAAAAACAAAATATTTATTCATTTTGCTGGTATTTATTTATTTATGTACTTATTTATTTATTCATTTTTTATTTTTTTTTGGAGGGGGGGGGGGGGGGGGGGGGATTTATTTAAAGCGGTAGTACAGTTTTGGTCAAAATGAATGTTAGTAACCCAAACTTGCACCATATCATTATAACATATTATTAATAATTTCACCATGCCCGAAAGGTATACAAACTTGCAAATGGCTAAGTTAAAATGATGTTTTCATAAAAAAAAACAGCCGTTAAAACAGAAAAGAGCGCTCTCTAAAAACATATTGGTTTCAACCATTTTTTATACAAAACTATGAATGATATGATTTGTTTACTGGTTCAATAGAGATATCATTCACAACTAATGAAAAACCTCTTTGGTATATGTTTGTTAAAAGTGTAGGCATTATGTCGACTGGTGAATAAATGTGGGATCCCACATCTTTTTGAACCGGTTTGGATAAACTGTTTTATCTTTAAAATCACATGCTCTTCCAGATAGTTCACTAAATTTTCCTTTACCTCGCAAATAATTATTTCTCGAAGCGCTCTCTATGCCAAAATATAAATATCCCTTTACATCGCATTTTGTTTCTTTCATAATGTTTGTAATAGGTTTGTAATTCAAAATTTATTTCTGTAGAGTATTTAGTGCATTAGAACATTTTGAAGAAAGAACAGAGATGAACACAAAATATACTTATCGTGGATTTTGGGATACTTTTTTTAAATATATATTTGTATGCATCATTATATTTTGTATCAGGGTTGTGGGATTTGTATGGTTTCTTTACAAAAATGCTTGGGTAATTGAAGCCATAGCAAGTTCAATTCAACTAGCTCTATGCCAGGATTGGGGAAATCATGAATTCAAACAAGTACCCCCCAAAATATATTTATTTGTATTTAAATTTTAATTCGTGTGAATAAAAGCAATTTATAACTATCCCTTTAAATCGCATTTTGTTTCTTTCAAAATGCTTGTAATAGGTTTGTGATTCAAAATTTATTTCTGTAGAGTATTTAGTGCATTAGAACATTTTGAAGAAAGAACAGAGATGAACACAAAATATACTTATCGTGGATTTTGGGATACTTTTTTTAAATATTAATTTGTATGCATCATTATATTTTGTATCAGGGTTGTGGGATTTGTATGGTTTCTTTACGAAAATGCTTGGGTAATTGAAGCCATAGCAAGTTCAATTCAACTAGATCTATGCCAGGGTTGGGGAAATCATGAATTCAAACAAGTACCCCCCAACATATATTTATTTGTATTTAAATTTTAATTCGTGTGAATAAAAGCAATTTATAACTATCCCTTTAAATCGCATTTTGTTTCTTTCAAAATGCTTGTAATAGGTTTGTGATTAAAAATTTGTTTCTGTAGAGTATGTAGTGCATTAGAACATTTTGAAGAAAGAACAGAGATGTACTAAAAATATACTTATCGTGGATTTTGGGATACTTTTTAAAATATTAATTTGTATGCGTCATTATATTTTGTATTAGGGTTGTGGGATTTACGAAAATGCTTGCCATAGCAAGTTCAATTCAACTAGCTCTTTACCAGGGTTGGGGAAATCATGAATTATAACAAGTACCCCCCAAAATATATTAATTTTTTATTTAAATTGTAATTTCTGTGAATGAAAGCAATTTTATGAACTTTTTTCAGCCTCCGCAATAACTTTTTTCTCTACTTTCCTAATCGGGAAAGTAAAATCTTTTTTTTTTGTATTCTTACTTGCCCGAACAGAAAATGTATTTGCTCTAATATTTCTAGATGAGGTAAAACCATTATGAATACCGTTTTCACTCGTTTTCTTAAATTAAGCTGCCAAACCGGCAACCGGGCAACCAAACTAGACCATCCATTTTGATTTTAATCTTACTGCCAAAGGATGTCTTCAAATAATGAAAATAAATACATTCATCAATATGAAATGAAATCTATCTCTATTTCGCGTGATGAATGAACGGTGAACACCGTGAATTTCTTATCCCCTGAGCTCGCTATCTAAAAGCCAAATATTATGAACACAATATTGCATGATCAGAAAATTTGTTTCATACGATAATACACTAATTTTTCTGCGTTAATAATGGATATGCAGCTATAAGCCTAACTTTGTAATGTATGAACTTTTGGGTAGCGTACAATATTGTTAAAATTACCGATGAATGCACTGCATTTTGTTGAATATCTTTTATAAATCATTATTCAACAATTTTAAATCCTTGCACATATTAGCACTGTGCAATATTCTATATAGTCCCATTTTGAAGCAACGCCGAATTCAAGAACATTCGTAGGTAATGTATTTTGATTATTTTACTTTAATTGTTTTGGTGGGGGGGGGGGGGGGGGGGGGGGTAACAAAAGGGCCTTTCATATCTTGATATTTCTTGAGGCTTGACAATATAATCAACAGGATTTTGGAACATAGTTCTACCTGCCCGACATTAATCTGTACTCGCCCTGGCAAGTGGTAGTGTTAGTTATTGAGCCCTGCTTTAATGATTTTGTATAACTTTAAGTAGAATTGGAAGGTAAATGTATCACAATTTATCGATTTTTTAATATTTTGAAGGTAATACATACAAAACCAAACAAAACCACCTACAAATGTTACATCGAGGCGATTTAAGACGTGATTCAAATTAATTTACCTGATGGCAAGAAAACAATTTATGGTTTTTTTTTCCTTTTCCCTCCCCCCACCCCCCTCCTGCACCCCCATGCAGTCTTCATTCTGGGCGTGCCAATGTGGTGCTTCTAGCAATCTAATCGATGACACCATAACATTTTATACTCCCTACCCTCCTCCCCTCCCCCGAATCGGAACACGGATACACGCATCTGTACAGAACTCTTGTTTCTTCTCAATTTGTTATTAGCTCCTGCGATCGTATACTGCAATACTTCAAAAAGGGAGCCCCATATTTAACGACAGTTACTGTGGATAACACGTTTGTGTTACCTACGGTATCTAGCAAACTACATGTTACCTTCGAATACTAATTGTTCATGCACATGATATGCAGATTTGTTCCAATTAACAAACCTGATTTTGACATTTTATGACGTTTTTCAAGTTTTCAGTTTAAATCAATTCAAGTTCCGTTTTATTGCAAACAAAAACAATCATCACCCGAATCCATAGATTAAACATGTTATGTTACAAACGAAAACATTACAAACATAATTAAACTATATAGGCGACAATGCACAATTGACACAGTTCGTAATACTAAAATGTACTGCAAAATAAACTATTTCACTTTTCAATTGTAGCAATTCAATTCAATATGTCATGTTTCAGTTTGATTGAAATACTAATTAAAGTTATACAAATAAAATTAATAAATAAATAAAAGCAAATAAAAGTAACAAAAACAAAATACTTTACCTACGAATGTTCTTGAATTCGGCGTTGCTTCAATATGGGACTATATCGAATATTGTACAATGCTATTATGTGCAAGGATTTAAAATTTGTGAATAATTATTCATAGAAGATATTTAATAAAATGCAGTGCATTCATCGGAAATTTTAAGAATAGTGTACGCTACCCACAAGTACAAACATTAAAAAGTTAGGCTTATAGCTGCATATCCATTATTAACGCAGAAAAAATGTAGACATCGTGGCGTTTTGTAGAAAATTAGTGTCTTATCGTATAAAACAAATGTCCTGATCATGCAATATTGTGTTTATAATATTTGGCTTTTAGATATCAAGCTCACGGAATAAGACATTCACGGTGCTTGCTTCATTCATGTCACGAAATAGAAATATAGTTCATTTCCCTTTTTAACAAGTGATTATCCCATATTGATGTATGTATTTGGGTCAGAATTTAGAAAAATGCACTTTTAAAATTTAGAAAAAATGTAAAAACATGCAATCCTAGCTTGAAGGCGTGCCCCATTATACTGGGGAATTCCATGTGGTTCCGTTTTTATTCACTGTTGAAGTAACCCATCTCCAAAAGGCGAACGTCCGTGAAGGATATGTGTAGATTTAGAGTTAGTACCCACATACCTCATAAATTTTATGTCATATACAGCTTATATTTGGACCATATACTTCTAAGACTTGTTTCTCTCTGTATGTCAAACGAGGATTGTTTTTTATTTACCAAATAGAAAATACAAACGTCCACATTTTTACTGAATTGTTATATTTTTTGTATAATGTGTTTATTCGGTACCTTTGCTTTACTTTAGCCACATTTTTAGAAACGCATCTATATACGGTCGTATTCCCGTACCACACACTTTAATGCATATGTTAACAGGATCAATTGCTGTCTAGATCATAATTATATAACATATGTGGGCTCAATTACATGATCAAAGCGAGTATAATGTTCATCACGGCCGTTCCCATATCGGTCACGGACGTTCTAAACAAGAATGTGGGCAGAATGATCTGATCTTATCAAAAAGAGTTTCTATTCTTCGCAAATGGCTTTAAAAACATGGTCATTATACAAACAAACTTGAAAATGGCAATAGATCTTATGGTTTTCACATGGACCTGGTCGTTAGTTGAGTCCTATTTTTGATTGAAATTGTCTTTAATACTTTATCTATTCCAACTATATTTAAGCAAGAGACCATGTATACATCCTTTGAATCATAGTCATGTATACAAATAGCATAGTCGCCTGGTCCCTCTTTCTTACTATATTATTGTAATTGCAATCTCACGGACGTTCGCGTAAATTCCACGGACGTTCTCTGCCTGAAAAGTCTTACAGAAATTGATCAAAAATATATTTGAATATCCTCCAGACCACTATAAAACATCCCGATTTATCAGTTTATATAATTATAGCTAACTTAATTAAATATAATGACATGTATGCTACTTAACTAAAAATTAGTGGACCTGTGGAAAACGAAAACCCTAATTTTACACTGGGTTTCCCCGGGTAGGCACTCTATAACAGAAATGCCACTATACTTCTGCAAATAAACTGAATAAACGAATAATATAATAATACAAGGACTTGTTTCGGAACAAAGTATCTTAGTCTATACATAATTCCTACTTTCCTACGAAGTACAAAGCATAACTTATGCATACCATGTTCATTCCAAAAAAAGATACTTCGTTCAATAACTCATTTTAATTATCACAACTCCAACAATACGACACTCTTTCCTCTTTGGTTTAATAATCATGTAATTAGTTTTCTTTATATTATTAATCTTTATTAATCTTATTTGCATCACACCACTGACCAATGTGTTTCAAGTTATCATTTATTTCCAATAAATTAATATCTGCTTGATTAGGTAAAAAGGATGAAACATATTAGAGTCATCAGCAAAGAGTAGTTTGATGATCTAGGCAAATCATTAATATAAATCAAACAAAGTGTATGACTTACAACAGATCCCTGGGGAACCCCACATTTAATTGAAGACATGGCAGAAGTGGAACCATTATGATGCACAAGATAGAGCACGTAATAATGATGATGAAGATGAGGTGTATTACAGTGCGCAACATTATCTTTTTTTCAATTTAGAACTGTCAAGATGTCTTATATAAGTTATAAAAGATGCAAAATCAATCTTTTCATAAGCTTTATTTAGGGAACATTACGAGCGAGTTGATGGTGCAACGACCTGAATGGGTTAGGGTAAAGGGGCATTCACATTTGGGCCCTTACCGGGGTACCTGCAGTCGGGTATGAATATAGTCATAGCTTATTTTAGTGGGCATGGCGAGAAGTCCTGAAAGAATGGGTACATGGACCGGGTTCACGGGGTATCGTTTCAGTAGGGTCCATGGGGCTGAGCCCCCAGAAGCTTTTTGACTGATGCAATTAAGACAACAAAATGTGTGTTTATAAGGGATGAAACTGTGAAAGTTTATTTTTGCGCGCTTGTTCATCTCTAACTATCAAATCGTAAGTAACTAAGTGCAATTTATTACGAGCATTCATAATTGCATTAATTTCTTCTTTTTAAAAATAAGAATTAGTGTAACACCCTAATAGACGTCCACATCATTTGATGACCATTCACCTTTATTTACAGTTTAAATATCAATGGATCATTACACCAAACAACATAACGGAGGCGTCGATCCGTTTTGGCGATTTGGGGGGATCGCGAGGGGGGCAAATTGTCCAGAGTCACCAGTGTGATAGCCAAAACCCCACATTGGCATACCCAGAATTTGAAGACTGCAGGGGCGTCGATCCGTTTTTGCAATTGGGGGGGGGGGGGGGGGGGGCAATTTTCCGGAGTCTTCGATGAGGTAGCTAGAAGCACCACATTGGCATGCACCGAATGAAGACCGCAGGTGGGGGCAGAAAATAGTTTCTTGCCATCAGGTAAATGAATTGTGTACTTCAATGTATACTTCAATATACCATATTCAAACATATCGCAGTTCATTTCGCATAGAATTCACGTATCGTGTCCCTGGCTGGCATCGCTATGTTTGTGAAGTTGAAGTTTGAAGTTTATTAACAACAAAATGTATGTACATCATAAAACAAAAGTATGTAAGGTAAAACAATAAAATACAAACTGTAAATAATGTACAAAACAATGAATTAATGCAAAAGCTTAATTAATGCTTACATACAACAATTTATACAAAAGTTCAGTTGTTGCTAAAAGAAAACCAAAAGTTAGCACAAGTGCTAGTCGAGATCGGTTTTCTCTGTTCACTATATATCGATAGTGTTTCTCTTCATTACTATAGCATTATATTAGTTCTTACAATTATATTGCATACATTCAAAATACAAAACATTACTAACTGCCTAACATAACACATAATTTATTTGTTCATCAAATAAATTGTGAGGGTATTACGAAATTAATATCTGTTTTTTTTTCTCTAATCTTCTGAGGTAAGCTATTCCAAAGCTTGGTCCACAAAAGAAATAGTGAATGTAGCTTGTGTCGTCTTACAAATTGGCAAGGGTAGCACTGCATTTTCTTTTCCTCTGGTTTAATAAGTATGGTGTACAATCTTACAATAATCTAATAATGTGTGTGGTAAATTTATATTATACAAATCAATATATAAATGTTGAAACTGCCAGTTCATGCAACCAAAAACATCCAATATCCCCAATTGTTTAAACGGTGGTCCAGAGGATGTTCTCAATAATGAAAACGCAATAGCTCGCACCGCCATTTTCTGAGCTAAATGAATACAATTCAAGCGAGATTTATAACTGCTTCCCCATACCTCGATTCCATAGAGTATGTGGGGCTGTATAAACGATTATACAAGAGTACAAGAATATGCCGAGGAACAAAATACCTCAATTTAAATAGCAAACCCATTTTCTACAAACGCACTTATTTACGAAATCAATGTGATGCTTCCAAGACAATGTACTATCAATTTGAACTCCTACAAAAGATGCCACGCTCATATCATTAATGTCTGTGTCAGACAGTCTAAGGACATTTACATCAATTGCCCGTCGTTTGCTTTTAATAAACATATAATTAGTTTCTTTAAATTGATAGTGAGTTTATTAGCATCGCACCATTTTTGAATTGCATCTAGTTGCTCATTAAACTCATTTACATCAATTTAATTTTGATTCTCATCAAAAGTGTGAACAATATTTGAATCGTCTGCAAACAATCTAAAATTAAAATAGTTAGTACAACAAGTTAAATCATTAATATGAACTAAAAACAATGTAGGACGCAGAACTGACCCCTGCGGCACGCCGCATGTTATAGTATTTCGGGTATATGTGGCCTCCTTATAGCATAATGTCTGAGAACGATTCAAGAGGTAATTAGCCAACCATTGGAAAGTAACACCACGTATACCATAATGTGCCATCTTTTCTAGCAAAATATCATGATTTATAGTGTCAAACGCCTTTTGAAAATCTATGAATAGAAACAAGTGTAATTTTCCCTTCATCCATTGACCTCATAAGCGTATTAATAAGATTAATCAAAGAAAGTTTAGTAATATATTTCTTGCGGAATCCGTACTGATGCTTATACAAAATATTATTAGTCTCCAGAAAATCAATTAAACGAACATTCACAACTGGCAAGACTGAGATAGGTCTGTAATTTCCGGATCAGACTTTGGCCCCTTTTTATAAATAGGTGTTCCCTTTGCTACCTTAAGACAATCAGAAAAGTACCCTTTTCTAATGACAGATTAATGTAAGTCAATGTAAAATTAGCAGCATCCTTTATCAATCTTACTGGTAAATTATCATATCCATGGGATTTTTTACTATCTAGGGCACACAAATAATCAGAAACTTCTCTCTCTGTCACAGTGTGTGTCCACAAAACAGAGATTTGTCATTTCTTCTCCCAAATATTCCTTATAACTATAACGTACATCTGGAATCTTCCGTGCTAAGTTTGACCCAATTGAAACAAAGTATTATTTAGCTCCTCAGCTATATCACGTGAGAACCAACTCATCTATATCTATTTTTTTAGAATTCCCTCTTCACTAATCAACTCATTTATTGTTTTGTCCAAGTTTTGCCTGTATCATGTCTATTATCATCAAATAATTTACTATAATACATTCGTTTAGCATTCTTCAGATACAAGTTGTCAATGCATTTATATATTTCTTATATTCGTGTGCATATTCTACATTAAAATTGGATGCTTTATATTTATTATACTTTGTTTCTTTTTAATAGACTTAAGAATTGCTTTAGATATCCATGGCTTTTGGAGTATGTCTTTTCTTTGAACTATTGTGCACAATATATATAGCATGTTTATCACATATCTTTACAAACAAATCATAAAATACAGAGTAAGCCATATACCATCGTTATATCTACATACACAATCCCAATTTGTGCATGCTAAAAAGAGTTTGAACAATACTCGTTGAGATCAGGCAATCATGCGAATGTATTGAACAAACAAAATCATATCACGGTCCTGACATGCGTATGAACTCTGCCAATGTTATACATGCACGTACTCATCGGCGTAGGGGGGGCTTCTGGGCTCTACTCGAGCCCCCCGGTCATGCTTTAGTTTTGATAGCCGATTGGGGGCTTTGAATAACTAAATGTCAAAGATTCCAGGGGCCCCGGACCCCTGCCAGAGGCCCTAATGCATGTAAGGCTTAATACGCGCTTGCAGATTAGGCCTGGGCCCCCTTTAAAAATGTTTGGCTACGCCACGGTACATACTTTGCCCTGGTTACCCTTGAATTTCTAAATCGTATATACTAGCTGTTATTTGAATTTATTATTTCCGTTTTCAAAAGGGATTATGGTATTATACATGGAACCCTCGGTATTTGTTTGATTATAAAGCATGACTAGTCAAGCGATACAATAGAGGCACGTTTGATATATCACTTCATTGAAATATTTTCGATTTATCCTTCAACTGTCTGGAGTCACAATAAAAGAACTCTTTTCAACGGTAAATATATGCTTGTCATGCACGCTCGTCTTTATTTGTTTGGGCCGAATAACACTATGCCCAATATTGTACTTAATAATTATATCAACTTAATAAGCTAGTCTAAAAAAGGCATAAATTAACAATAAATAGTTAAAGGGATAGTTTGAGTTTTGCTATAGAGGGCGCTACACAAAATTAATTTGTTGTGAGATAATAAAAACTGAGTTTAAAAATTCGAAAGAGCATGCAATTTCAATGACAGAATAAACTTAGTTTGATCAAAATTGCTTCAGAAATGGCTGAAATATATCCATTAAACATAACCATTTGTAATGACTTGTGGGGCTCCACAATATTAGATAATTTTGAACCAGCCGTTACAAAAATTTAAAAAAATGCTATCTCTCTTTAAACAAATTACATATGAGGGTTTTAAATAATCGTTGATTATCTCTCTACTTCTAACCACTATTTGATAGGTCATGGACGCTAAAATGATCCATAGACACGTGTAATATTTAATTTAAATGTTAAAACAGATGAGTAGTTCAGAGAGCGCCCTCTTGGGTTGTAATGATTTTGAATGATAACTAGACTGTTTCTCATAGCTCATTTGTAATATTGTATTCCTTACGAGCATGGTGGAGTTATAACTATTAGTTTGTAATGTAATGGTGCAGTTTTGATAACTAAAATTCAGTTCGACAACAACTGTTCTCTCTTTACCGAACACAACTATCCCTTTAAACCGTTTCACACTGTTTAATTATGTGCATTGAATCCATCTTGATGGCTGGAAGCCCTGATGGTTTGAGTCAAGATTGGGGGCCTTAATGGGGTCCAGGGGAGGGTGGCAGAGCCCCGGAATCTTTTAGATTTCAGACATTAGGAACTGCTATAAGGTGTGATAAAATTGTATAAAATAGTGAATATATTCGATAGCCCTTTCACGGACATATGGTCCAAGGTCAAGGCCTCTTTAACAGTGGCCAAGGGGGGCGCATCACCCCGAAAGCTTTGTAAATATTAATTTTGTTAGCACTTATGAAATCAAAGAATTTTCTTTATGATTGGTTTTGCATTTTAGCACTCTCAAGATGGGGTTTAAAACGTATAGTAATACTTATATTGGATCTTTTATGGGTTTAATATAGCGTGCAATGACAATGCAGTAGCGAGGAGCTGCATGGGATCTGTGCAGGTGCTCCTGTACTAAGGCCATTGATCATGTGATGTGGTCAATGGGAGTGAGCCTCAGAACTTAAGTAATGTAGATCTCGAGCTGTGTGTTCCTATATAAGGTAAAATATTTAAATAATTTAAATAAGTGAATTTTACGAGCTAATTAGGCGAGTATACAGTCAGCATGCCATATTACGGGTGGGGAGCAGGAGCCGACATTGATATGACCCCAGTAGAGGGTCCATGGATGGAGCCTCCTGGGATTAAGGATCTAAGCAATTTCTTGCTTACGACACATAATCTAGCAAAGACATGCTTTTTCTCGCCCAGATATACATGACCACTACAAGCTTTGCCTAGCCGACTTCAAAATTAACTGTTTGATGATAATCCGACTTGCTATGTGTTTAGCGCTTGTGAACGGAATTAAAGATTATTTTAGATATTTTATGTGTCGATGTTATTTACAGATGAGGGTTGTATATTTATAACTCCCTTTCCTTCATGTGCGTTTGAAAAATCGCACTGCCCAACCCATTTCGAAATCGGAATTCCCGACTATCATTATTTTGATGCAAAACTATTTAGTCAAAACAGAATTTTTAAGGTTGATTATTGATATCATGTTTTCCGCACTTTGGCATTATATCCGTTGATTTTCTTCTCTCTTAATTTTCTGATTTTTATTTTTATTTTTATTATTATTTATTTATTTATTATTTATTTATTTATTTATTTATTTATTTATTTATTTATTTATTTATTTATTTATTTTAATTGTTGTTTTTTTTAGGGGGGGGGGGGGGTGGGGGCAAAACCACATATTTGCCCCTTCCCCCCCTAATATATAAGGAGTACAAATGATATTCTTATAATTATGTATGGTGTATCTTTAAATCATAATACATGTAAAGCAAAGATAATTCGTATGATACAACGTAACGTTTGTATAATATAATTTATATCCGACGTGGCGCGTGTGAATTGCGGAGATCGAGAGCTTAGGTATATCTTTAAAGACAGTTTGGAGAGAGTGATATGTGGGTTCCATCAGGTATTATACTATACGACTCGCGTAAAAAGAAGAATTTGTCAGCAATTTATAGACCGAGGCATAACACGACACCCCCCCCCCCCCCCCCCCCCCCCCTCGACTTTCACGCGATAATCCCGCAACGCGCGCAGGTATTGCGCGCAACTTCTTGAGTATTCGCGACGACCGGGTATACCGTTCTAAAGTCACGTGACCTTTTGTAAGTGATCGTCGGCCTGAAAATCGCTAAATTTTGTGATTTGTGTACAAATCCTATGGAAATTCATTTTTTCCTAGAATAGACAAAACCTTCATTATTTTTCATTCTAATCATTGCAATCATTCATTTTGGGCTAATAATTGTTGAAAATGGTCAATAATTTATTCCATTAAAAAAACAATAGAAATAAAAGTAAAAAAAACAAAGAAATACATAAGAAATTCCCAAAACAAAGAAATACATAAGGACAATTTTGGTTGTCGCAATTTTTAATGTTCAAAACCTGTTAATAAGTCATAAAGAATATTCATGAACAAATTAGCATATTCTGAGCAATATTTAGTGATTTACAGACAAAAAGGGATTTCTGCATAAATTTGCATAATAATTGAAAATTGATTATTTCAAAAACATAACAATGCAATCTTGTAGATTATCATGCAAGCTATCTGCGTGCCAAATTTTGTGGCGGCCGCGCGTTCGACGGCCGAGATCTCGGGGGGGGGGGTGGGGGGTGGAATCCACTAAAGGGGGTGTTTGAACACCCCAAAACAGTCATTTTTTTTTCGCCCAAACACTCCTCGGGTAGGCCTATGTTCTTATTCGTTTCAATGTAAATACCAAACAATGCATCTTGACTTTAAGAATCCTGTTAGATCTGTAAACAAGCGCTCACTATTGTAATACCTTGCCTAACACATTG